>JASDQU010010082.1:169327-184055 GCA_032191745.1 Picea mariana | reverse complement strand
CCTCCATCCTGCATGCGACCTCGGGCCATAACCTAGGGCTCATATCCAAAGGTGCTTTGAAATTTACTTTTTCAGGAGTCTCCACTTCACTTGATTCCAAATATCTCAATGCCTGAAATGTGAAGCGGCCTTATTCATATCGACAATCAATCTTACTTTTAATTTGATGGCCACGATTGCTTCCTAGAAAACCCCAGTCGCTAGTCGCTCAACAAGTGCTTACACTTCTTTATGGCCCCGCTTTCCATATGATCATGGGCCCAATTCCTGGGTGCTTCGTGATTTCTCACTTCACAAACTTGCATCGTGCTCCATGCTAAGACCTATGATTCGTGAAACTGCGACTTCTTGGATCTAGCGCCACACGTCCCTCTGAATCAGACAAATGAGACTTACTCCGAGCCTTATGGCTTCTGTTGTTTGGGACTTTGGGTGCTTCGGGACTTCGGCCACTTCGTCCCTTCCGTGACTACTATGAACGCTACACTTTGATGCTTCTTGTGCAGGCCACAAGCTTGGATAACCTACTTCCTTTGACAACTATATGCGATAACATGACCCATTTTTTCAAGAGGTGCATAAACCCTTTAGTAATCTCAACATCATTGGAAACAAAATGTCAAAGAAAGTTAGCTTTCTTCTGTAGAATTTGAAGCTGGGGGATTGTGCATAGGGGAGGCAAATGAACTACTACCTCAACCTTCAGAGAAATGACCATGATCCCTTTAGTTGACACGATAAAAAATAACAAGTGTCCCAATGTCATGCAAAAACTACACTTATTTGGATTCAGACGAATCTGATAGTAGCAACACCTCTCAAAGATAAGTCATAAATGAGCGAGATGATTGGATATCTTATGATAACGTGATGCCATATCATCAAGATATGCCTCGAATATGTGTTTGAGGTCGTTGAAAGCAAATGACATGGCCCGCTGAAAATTGGCTTCAACATTCTTAAGGCCAAAAGACATTTTTCTGTATGCAAATGTACCCCAAGGAAAAATAAATGTAATTTAATGTTGGTCCTCAGGATTGATATGAATCTGGTTGTACACGGAAAAACTGTCCATAAAAGAAAAGAACTCACAACCTGCACATTCATCAAAAATATGGTTAATGAATGGGGTTGGAAAATTATCTTTTTGGAAACCTTTTTTCAGGTCACGAAAATCCATACACACGTGGATTGTACCTTGCTTTTTGTTGAAAGGAACATGGTTCAACACCCATTCTGTCAATTTCATAGCATAGTTGAAACCAACCTTGATGAGTTTCTCTACCTCAGTCTTGATCGTTGTTGCCTTGCGAGGATTGACTTGATGAAGCTTCTGTCGGATAGGCTTAACATCGGGGTAAGTTATGATCTCATGTTCAACGATACATGGGGAAATGCCTAGCATATCCTCTTAAGACTAGTAAAAAAACGTCACAAAACTCTTTAAATAATTCAGTGTAGATCGGAATTTTTTCGAGGGAACAATCTATTCCATCAAGGATGTTTTCCATGATGCCATGGGTTCTAGAGATGTTTATAGGAATTGTTTCACTATACTTGCCATGTTTCCCTAGGCGTCAGTAGCAAGAGGGTTAACATGGCAAGGGGCATCTCTATTCACAATCGTAATGAACTCTCTTGCCTCTATTCTCTTCAGATTGGGTAAGAAATAAGATATGTGGTGAAGATCGTCCCAAAGTCTGTCTGGACGAGTCATTACTTCCAAAATTTCCTCGCCAGAGGGAAAGACTAAGTTCAAAGGATCTTAAGCGGCGAGAGAGTATTGATCCGAAATAGGTTCGAGAACGAGATCTAGCTCCTGTAGGGGAGCCAGATCAGGGTTGGTTGAGGCTTGTTGGACAATACTGTACACAACCTCAACAACGGATAAGGGAATAACCATTCTAGTGTGCCCTATCCCTTCCATCAAAACCGATGGGGAAGGTAAAATCCATGGGCTATTAAAGTACCTCGTTCTCAAAGAAGTGACTTGAAATATCGCAACCTTCAGCTGGTCGGGGACAACCGAAATAAACCTGACATTATTAGCAAGTGACGGATAGTCAAAATTCCCCATTAAATATGGAAACAATCCAACACCTAAGTTGACAGTACCTGGTTGTGGGTTATCAATCATCAGGACCGTGGATGCCCCCGATGAAGGGTCGGGACGAGACAAGGATAACTAATCAATGATTATGATCTGACCTTCATGAAGAAAACATAAGACTCGAAAAATTTTGGATACAACTATTGTCATAGTGTAGGTCCAAATATAACCTAACAAAATATTGTAGTCGAGAGGCGCATCGACTACTTCTACTTTGACACACATAGTTTTTCCCTCCAACTGTATGGTGAAGGAAGGAATTATGCCATGCGGTCTAAAATATCATCCGTCAAACGTGGTTATAAACATGGGAAACATAGACAACTAAGGTTGGCCAATGTCCTTCAAACATGCCAATGACATCATGCAAGTGGAGGCACCCTCATCAACCGCCGTATGGAAAATATTTCATGTAAATGATTTCGTGGCATACAACACTACTATCAGAAAAGCGACATGGTGAGGAAGACAAGGTTTATAATCTATACGGTCAAAAACAATCATTCCTGAGTTAGTGGTCTCAACCATTCGCAAGGCATACAACAATGCTTTCCTCTATGAGGGGAAACTCTGGAGGACTTCTAAAGCAAACATTGCACAAGGAGTTTGTGCTAGATCCTCCACGACGAAGTAATTTTGAGCATCCCTTGCATTTGTGTTGTGAGAAGCCTTTTTGAACACACCCTTAGGGATGGGAGTCATAATTTCTCCCACAATATTATCAATTTGAAGAGGAGGCAGTGGATTGGGGGCTTATTTTCCCTTCTGATAATATTATGGCATTCCATAATTATGAACCTTGGTCTACATATTAGCTTCATCCTTCATCATATAAATGTTTGTGGCTTTGTTTTTAGAATTAGGTGTGGGGGTTCCTTGATTTCCCCTAGGAATGTTTTTGTATGAGGAATCTTGATTCAAATGTTTCCCTTATGGAAAGGGGTTGGTTAACATGATGGGCTACTGCTATGCCAATAAAGTTTGGGATTTGTCAAGCTGAGGCCATTGGTGATTCAAGTGGTCATCCGTGCAGAGCTGACATGAAAAATTCACCTTCCTATTTTCATTTTTACCCTCGCAATCATTATTCGCAACCTTCTTATCCCCCTTACTCTTCTTGGTTTTATATTTCCTCTTTCCCCCGGTTTTTTGGTTACCCTTGGTATTTATCGATTCCACACTATGTACATCCGACATTTGGGTTATGAGGGCAACCGAACTAGGAGTTTGGTTGGCCACAGTCTGTTGAATTGATATCTATTGTAACTGATTATTCAACTAATATGTGGGCTTGCTATATGTTGAGCCTACTATTCCATCGACGCGAGGCCCAAACTTCTATTTGGTCTCTTTGAAAGTCAACCGTGGTGCATCGGGCATGATCTCTTACAACATATTGAATTGAGAGTAAATTAACTCCATTTGCTGGGATCTCATTATATCCTCTTCTTCGAAAAAAACCCAGGACGTCGCGATGTCTTTCGATACACAAGGAACCAAGGAATTTAGGAATCACTTGAGAAAAAATGCAGGAGGTGCCTTAACTTTGATCAAAATCTTTCGTTGTTGCCATTCTCGAATGTGATCCGAGATATGGACAAATTTTGTTTGCATGAAGTTGGCCAACAACTTGGTGTCGACATTGTATCTTATCGATTACTAGAATGGTTTAAGAAGACCATAGCCAGGTCGTTAAAGTAATCATACTTCGATATATCGAGCTCGATACACCATTTCTCGACACCCCATACAAGAGTGCGTTGAAACAAGCACAATTGAACGGAATCATCTTTTAACGAGTTGAATGAGAACCATAAATGAAATTTCATAACATGATCACCTGGATCCTCTCTAGGATTTCCTTTGAACTTAGGGATGTTAAAGGGAAGCTTAGTCGGCATGGGGGGCCAATGCGGATCATGACATATTGGGTCGTTCAATAGTCTCGACATGTCTGAAAAATACAAAGTTGCCAGGAAAGGTAGTCTAGGATGTGGCTGATTCAAATGAAAAGAGGGGCTTGGAGTTTGGCTAGAACTAGGTTGCCAGGAAATTTTTGGCTACTAGACAGGGTTTTGGTAGAGACCATGGTAGTCTTGTCCAGTAAAAGAAGTTTTCATTTGATTTTTCATCACCGAATGATTCTCGTAGTTGGATGACATACTTTGTGTATAGATTTCTCCCTGCACAATATTCCAAGGACCTTGGTTGGGGATGCCCCTAGCTGACCCTCTTGGCATAGGTATTGAACCTTTCCTGGGGTTCCACTGAGTGTGGGAGTGGTTTTTCCTGATCGACATCCCTTGGGAAGGAAACAAGCCTTGCCAAGGATTTCCAAGACCTTGTGAGGAGTAAACTACCATCATCACTCCTTGTGAAGGAATGAAACCTTGCATAGGGTTTGGTTGACCAAAAACAGGGTCTCCCCCTACTCAGAAAGCAGACGATGAGAAAATGTTATTTCCAAATGCACTGAACAAAGAAAAAGGAATGTATCCTATAGGATTCATGTAAGACTAAGGTCCATGAATCCCCCCACTGAACAAACTAGATTTGGTGTTAGGATTGATTGGATACTAGAAAGATCCTCCGAGCAAAGGGGATGGACGGGGGATATGACCCCCATCATAAGGGATAATGTTGAATGGGGTAGTGGTTCCCACGATATATTCTTGTAAGGGAACATTATAGCTCCTTACGCCTAGACAAATATTTTGTATAATAGAGTAAGTTAGGACCGAACTAAAGTCTGAGCCCAACATCCCATATGAAAAGGAAGCTCCATACACATTCTAGATAGAGGAAAAAGTGCTCAGAGTCGTTGAAGAGATTGTGCCACTACTCGAAGTAGTGGGTGTCTAGATAGTCGTAGTACTAATAGGGGTAGGCGAGAGAGGAGGCATGACACCTCCCCCCATGACAACCGATGTGGGAGTATGAGGACTCCCAGAAGAAGTAGCACTAGTTTCTTCCATCACTGTTCATCTAACAAACTTGTGTTCAGGTGAATTCACCTCAGGCGAGACTATTTGAATAAGAAGCGACACCGATAGGTCAATGATCAGAGGGTTTGCGGGCCTGAAGCCTTTATCTTCAAGGTCAGAAACAATGGACTCCTCCGGTGCAAGAAATTATTCTCTAGGATCTCGCTCGGGTATAGTTTCTTGTGGCCCGGTCGCTTCAAATGAACCCTCTTGATCTATCCTGCATCTCAATGGTGGAGGAGGTGGATCCAAAGTAACTAGTGGTAGGCCCTAAAGCCTACGTGAATAACAGAGATGTTGATCTTCCACTTTATGAAATGATCAAACGACACTCTAAGGTTGAGCTAGCATGAAACACAGAGAAAACACTAAAAAGTTCCTAACGACAAATCAAGCAAAAAACTGACTGGCAGGAAGAACAATTACGCTAATAAACATTAGAGAAACTTACTGGTGCAAGTGTAACTTGAACAAGGAAACACCTCCAGGTATACTCTGCAAAGCATGATCTGACATCTACCCTAGGTACCGCGGTATACCCCCACAATCACCCATGTAATTCCCTAAAAATAGGAAACTATATTTCCATCTCACAGTCAATTACTAGGAGGGTACAATCAACAGTCAGACTGATCCTAATAAGCAGGATAACAAATTCAGAAGCCTTTCAAGGGTACTAAAATAAAATGGTCTGAAAGACAACTGAGGATATCGAATGTATTCGAGGTCCATGAGGTTTCATATTCAAATGTGATCAACGTAATTCCAAAGAATGACCCTCAATATATGATCCCCACTACACTCGGTCTGACTTTGGATGGGTTATCTCCTGTACATTTCCTCATGTGACCTTATGTTTAGCTCCTTTGTTAGAGGGGGGTCTCAACTTACTCTTACAAAACTGGACTTTGACACTCCCTGTCATAGGCTCTTATTTTTGTTTAAGTGGCCTTGAAGAGTTTCCTCTCCACACTTATTTCAAAGCCCTAGACCCTAGACTACTTGGTGAACCTTACAAACAAAAGTCTCATTGATTTTAAGTGTTAATCATTGATTTTAATTGGATTGATTTACTCGAAAGGGTACAGACGTGCAACTTATGGTTTTTACAAGAGACTTAAGAGAAGAAATAAAAACTTTAGAGCATTTTTGCCAAAATAAAACTAGGTTCTACTATTTGAAAAAAAAAGGCTCTTAAATCTTTGCAAATGCAAACTTTTTGAAGTAAAGTAGTCCAAGATCCTAAAATGCAAGAACTTTCCTAGAATGTGTTTTTCATTTTACAATGTAGATGAAAACTACTAAACTTTCAAGGAAATATCAAAGAAGGAACTTTGGAAATAAAACTCTTTTCTTTTGTAATAAACAACCTATGCTGCAACTGCAAAACAAAACTCATAACTAAATGCAACATTTTTTTTTTTTTTTGAAATGCTTAGAAAAAAAAAGCACAACTAATTGATACTTTTAGTTTTTCAAAGAACAAACAAGGTAAAGAGAAAATAAACCCAAGACTAACACATACCCTAAACCACTACTTCAACGCAGGGATTCACTGGAATCCGCGGGAGGATCTAACACTTATAAGTTCACCCTAAACCTTCAAATAAAAAAAAAAGAAAATAAAGAAACAACAACGGTTCTTTATAAAGTGCAAGATAAACCAAATATTTAACCAAACCAAACACAATTAACAGAGACCTTGAAGAGTTCAAAAAGGCTTGAGAAGCACAGAGATTCTTTCCAGGAAAGAAAAAATCTTTTTTTTAAACCTTCGAAAACACAGAGATGCGTGTTGTGCACAAACAACCTGCGTATGTACACAATATGTATACTATGCAGACTGTGTATGTACGAGGGATATAAAGAGGACACAGCATGTACACCTCTGCAAAATTTCAAAAAAAGAAAAAAGGTTTGGGTAACTAACTAGGCATAGAAGGTTGGTAGGCACCTGGAAGGTGACCAAAGATCCTAACTGACTCAGTAACTTGAAAAGCTCAAAAATAAATTGAAAATATCAAATTAAACCAAAATCTCCCACTAAGACCCTAGAGAGAATCCCCATTGGAGTCACAAATTCTGCTACTGGGAAAATCCCCTATACTGGGTCTAAGGTAAAAACAAAGTGCTAACTCCCTTAAAGAGAGAGAGGAAAGAGGGTTAATGAGTGCACCTTTAGTCCTTGTGGTTTGTGTAGACCTCTTTCATTTGTTACCTCCTCCTAGATCATGGATCTCCTCTCAAAGCTGACCAAAAAAAGGTTAGGAATACAATGGAAAAATATACGCAATATCTACCGATTACTTTAAAAGTTTAGACATAGATATAAATGCACAAATTAACAAAAACATGAAAACATAGATTTTTGGGACAAGGATGAACTCTTTTATTCAATTTGAAGATAAAAAAGATTACAACCTTTGTTGGCAACTGCTCCACGAACCAATTTTGGGATCCTCTGTCATGTCTCCAAGTGCATCAATCCCACATTATCTTATCACAACCAACATATCACCAAGGGAAGGAGGGAGGGTTGCATAATTTGAAAGGATGGAGGGGAAGGTTGAGGCTAAAACTCAGAATGGGATGCAAATCTTGGGCTAAGAAAGGGAAGGGATTTTTATATAGTTTTCTTATTCCCTTTCTCATGTTCATAAATGATTCATCAATACCTCTTTTTATATGAGAAAAATATGATTATTCAGTTTGGGGACGAGCTACAAGGGGTAAAATTGTTAGGAAACCCTCCATAGCCTGTAAACTTCGCCAAATTCTGCAGAATTATACATTTTTTGCAATTTTTGGAGAAACATGGGATAACTAGTTCTTTCAAAAAATACAATAGATTGCATTAATATCCAAATATATTGATGATCATTCTTCATTGGAACTATTGTTAGTGCTCAAGCTACTTCCATGACTTGGGCTATTTGGTCGAATGTTTTGTTTATTGTCTCGATTGTTTTCCTCTTCTTCAAATGATTCCATCTACAAAAATAAAAATAAAGTGTAATGAGTGTATCTACATTGGTGAGAATAATGAAAATTGAAATAAATAATATACATGAATGTAAATTGAAAAGCAACATACCATCGAAAGTATTGAGTCCTGAATGATACACATTTTTTCAAAACCAAATCTCATGCCTTATGTCAACAACTCTTCAAACCAAATCTCATGCTTTTTGTCAACAACTCTTCTATTGGAACATTTACATACTTTGTTTCCAGTAAGTTGTATACCCCATAATAAATCATAGATTTAATATAAAATATTTTTTTTTAATTAATTATAAAATGAAAGAAGCAAAACAACACAAGATGCTTACAAATTCTACAATTAATTTTTGATATCCTAACATATACTCACAACCCTTACTTAATCCAATGTCAATCAATTATTGTGATGACTCGTCTTTGTATGTTAGCACATGTTTGAAGACATTCAAGGATGACTTTTGTAAAACAAATTAAAATATACAAAAATGACATCTTAAGTTAATGTTATAAGAAAATACCAATTACTCACAAACTTTTATATCAATCTTTTTCTTCCTTGTCATCAAGTTTTATGTGTTGAATGGATTTCATTTTGTTTTTTGTTTTTTGTTTTTTTTGTTTTTTTTTGCAAGAAAATACTTGAAAAATAATATTTAATGCTAAATTATTTATTTATATGTACCTAATAGAAAATTTCAATGATTCCATACATTTGAAGCATGTTGTTGTTAAGGTGTGTTCTCTTGTGATGCAATTATGTCCATTTATTTACCATCCGTTATAGTCCAAAATGCCTTATCTATGCATACAAGACATTGTCCCTTCCATTTGCATACTTTGCCAAAATACTGCTATGCTTCCTTTTAAAAAATCATTTTTTGGAAAGTTTATGTGCCCTACTGAATTGATATCCTGTGTATGCACGCGTATTGTATGCTAGTTATCACGTGTACACACTTGTAAAATCATGAAGATGGGTAACACTTTTGCTTGTTTTATGACATTTTTTTGTTTTTTAATAGGTTCTTCAACTTTTGGTCAACAAAAGTATTTTTTTTATTTAGAATTTTACTTTACAGTAAAAACAAAATTTGTGAGAAAATTTTTAGCTTTCTACTGACTATTTTTCAATTTTGTTTATTGAGATTTGATATGTCAATTTGAAAATTGTTTAATAGTATGTTCCTTAAAAATGAAGGGAAAGATAATGAGTTGTTTTTCCCCTAACAATGTATCTATTATTAAAATTTTGTTTTTGACAAATGAAATATACGGTAACAATCTACAGAGACTCTATTTTATGATGACTATAGTTTTGAATCTAACGGATGAATATTCTAATTTTTAGAATTTTTTTAAGTTGACCAATCTGAAAAAAGTTACATATTTTAAAGACATGTTTTCCCCCACCATGTATCTATATTAATTTTTACTTAAAAGTAAAATCTAAAAATACCCATTTAAAGAGAATGGTTTAACGATTATGAATATAAATTTTCCATAATTTTCCATTGTGTATTTTTAGAGATATGAATTTTTCATTTCACTGAATCATAATCTCACCTAAACATATTATGCATTGATTTTTTTATAAAATTAAATAAAATTAGATAAAAACAATGAAAATGAAAACAAATTATATTCAATGAAATTAGATTCAATTTGTAGGAGTCCGCTACCTCCAAAGATCAAGTAAGCTAGAGAGAATTTGCAGTTTCTTGCAAACAATCCCATTTTTAGGTTTTCGGCCAAAATATTCTTTCGATTGAAACCTAGTTTTTAACGGAATCCATTAAAAATAAACAGTTCAGCCAAAATATGCTTACCACAGGAAAAAAACTCATCCAAAAAATATTTTACACGAATTTCTAGGGCGCCATCAAGGCAACGTTCAATTTGACGTGTAAGTTTTCGGTCGAAAAATGTTTCGGCGGAAACAATTTCTAGCAACGTTTTTTGAAGGAATTTTGGAGACCAGATTCTCACAAAAGTGTTACCCATCTTCATGTGTGTTGCATAAAATCATGAGGATGGGTAACACTTTTGCTTGTTTTATGACAAAAAAAACTGTATTTTCACAAGTTCTTCAACTTTCGGCATACAAAAGTATTTTTTTTTATTTAGAATTTCACTTTACAGTAAAAACAAAACTTGTGAAGAATTTTGTTATCTTTCCAATGACTATTTTTAATTTTTTTTTTATCAAGATTTGATATGTCAATTTGACAATTGTTTAACAGCATGTTCCTTAAACATGAAAGGAATGATAATGAGTTATTGTTTTCCACAACAATGTATCTATTATTAAACTTATGTTTTTAAGAAATGAAATATACTGCAACAATCCACATAGACTCTATTTTATTATGACTATAATTTTGAATCTAATGGATGAATATTATAATTTCTAGAAGTTTTTGAAGTTGACCAAGATGAAAACGTTGCATATTTTAAACACATGTTTTTCTACACCTTGTATCTATCTTAATTTTTACCTAAAAGTAAAATCTAAAAATACCCTTTTGAAGAGAACAGTTTAAGGATTATGAATATAAATTTTCTAGAATTTTCCATGGTGTATTTTTAGAGATATGTATTTTTCATTTCACCGAATCATAATCTCACCTAAAAATATTATACAACGATTTTTTTATAAAATTAAATAAAATTAGATAAAAACAATGAAAATGAAAACAAGTTATACCCAATGAAAGTAGATTCAATTTTAAAAATGTTGGTATCAATTTTGAAACTAAATTTTGAGTATTTGTAGGAGTCTTCTACCTCCAAAGATGAAGTAAGATGGAAAGAATTTCCATTTTCGTGCAAACAGTCTCATTTTCAGGTTTTCGACTGAAACCTAGTTTTTAATAGAATCCGTTAAAAATAAATGTTTCGGCCGAAAATTCTTTCGGCCGAAATATGCTTACCACAGGAAAATAATTCATCTGAAAAACATTGTACACGAATTTCAAGGGTGCCATTAAATTTGACGTGCAAATTTTCGGCTGAAAAATTTCCTAACAACATGTTTTCGGCCAAAAAATTGGCGCTAGAAATTTTGGAGACCCGATTGTCACGAAAGTGTTACCCAACTTAGGCTGAAAATGAGATATTTTTTTTAATGTAATGGACGTAGTGTCCCAATTGAAAGACAAGGGGTTACCAATAAGTATTGACCAATTTTGTATGACAAAGAGCCTATTATTCATATATAATAAAATATGTTTTATTTTATTCTATTGCATTGTCCAATGTTGCTGTGAAATGTTACATCGCTGATTAAATATATGGATGATTAAATATTATAATGAAGGGATGTGAAATTTGATGATATAACAAATTAATCCAAGCATCATATCCACATGCACTAATCAAAATTTAATTTATATGAATACTATTATAAGATATATGTCAATTTTATATGAACAATGGAATTAAAAAATAAAAATAATTGTGCACTGTCACAGGTCGGTGTTTCTAAAAAGAGAAAATGACAACATGTGATTTTAATGATAAACAACATCGATGCATTTTATGATACAACACACCAGTGCCATAATTAAATTCACACCGATGTTGATATACAAGGAATTAACACCGATATTAATGCTATTTTAACCAGCCATAATAATAATAAAAACCTTTATCGATGCGTTTAGTTAATAAACAAAATGATGCTTCTGTATCTCACTTTCGCCTCAGTGTGTTCTGAATATCATGCACCAGTAGGGTATGCTTTTTAATGCACCGATGATAGTATCATAGATTCGCCCAGTTCCTTATTCCTATTAAGGCACTAGTGCATTATTACTTATAAGAGCACCAATACCCAATATTTTTTGGACAACCCCGATGCTTTCTTATAATATTAAACACCGTGTCTTTAAGTTATAGAACACATCGATGCTTGGTGTCATACATTCCACTGATGCATTGTTTTTATTAAAGCATCGGTGCATTATTTTGTATAAATGCACAAGTGCCCCAGTATTTTAAGATTGGCCCGATGCTTTTGGTGTAATGTAGGCACCAATCCTTTATGTTTGAGAATGCATCGGTGCATATAGACCATGAAGCACATCGACTAGAAAAACATCTGCTACAACCTCCACCTGCCTAGTTTTTTTAGTTATAATGAAGTTCCATTATAATCTACGCAAAAACATCCACTACCAAAAACAAATGTTTTAGGCGAGGTTTTTTTATCTGACATTTATTTATAACCAACAATCATTATAATAAAAAACCTTTATTGGTGCATTTAATGAATAAATGTGTTGGTGCTTTTGTATCGCACTTCTGCCTCGGTGCGTTCTGAATATCATGCATCGATAGGTTTTTTTTTTTAATGCACCAATGATGGTATCGTAGATTTTCCCCATGCCTTATTCCTATTAAGGCACCGATGTACTATTACTTATAAGAGCACCGGTGCCCCAATATCTTTTGGACAACCCTGATGCTTTGTTATAATGTTAAGCACAATTGCTCTAAGTTATAGAATGCATCGGTGCCTGGTATCATAGATTCCATCGGTGCATTCTTTTTATTAAAGAACTGGTGCGTTATTTTATATAAACGCACCGATGCCCCAATATTTTAGGATTGGCCTGGTGCTTTTGGTGTAATGTAGGAACCAATGCTTTATGTTTGAGAACACACTGGTGCATATATACCATGAAGAGAACTGACTAGAGAAACATAAGCTACAACCTCTGCCTACCTAGTTTTTTTTAGTTATAATGAAGTTCTGTTATAATCTCTGCAAAAACAACTGCTACCAAAAACAAATGTTTTCGCGGAGGATTTTTTGACAATTTTTTCCAATTTTGTAACAATAGAAACCTTCGCTATAACCTCTACTAGAGGGTTTTTTCATTGTAGTGGTTGGTCATTTTGGCCATGAAAAGATGTTTTCCCAATTAATTTCTTCTTATTTTTGGCCAGGTATGAGGTATGATGTGAAGCGATTTGTTGATAAACGCATAATTTGTCAATATGCCAAAGGAAAGCAGTAGAATGCAGGTTTGTATCAGCCATTTCCCATACCAGACAACCTATGGGATGCCATAAGCATGTAATTTGTTTTAGTTTTTCCGATAACACAGAGAGGAAATGATTTAATCTTTGTATTTTTTTATATATTTTTAAAGATGACACACTTTGTGTCTTGTTTTAAAACTAGTGATGCAACACACATAACAAACTTGTTCTTTAAGGAGATTGTGAGATTGCAAGGATTTCCCAGGAGTATAGTTTCAGATAAAGACACTAAATTTGTTGGACATTTCTGGAGAACCTTATGGAAAAATCTTGGAACAAACTTATCATTTAGTTCAACCTATCACCCTCAGAATGATGGGAAGACTGAAGTGGTAAATATAAGTTTGGGTAGCTTGCTAAGGAGTTTAGTTTATGAACATAAAAAACAGTGGGATCAAGTTTTACCATAAGCCAAATTTTCTTATAACGACTCACCCAATAGGAGTACATGAAATAGACCATTCCAAATAGTATATGGAATGTATCCAAGGGGTGTTTCTTAACTTAGGAATTTGGAAAAAGTAGCATTGAGGAGTGAAAATGCAGAATACTTTGTTGTAGACATCCAGAGGTTACATGAACAAGTCAAGGAGAAACTACAAGACATCAACGAGAAGTATAAGCAGAGGGAAGATAAAAAAAGAAGAGAGGTTAAGTTTGAAGTTGGAGACCAAGTGTTGCCACATCTGAGAAAAGATATATTCTCAAGGGAGCAATATAACAAGATGAGGTTGAATAAAATAGGACCCTGTAAATTCCTGAGGAAATTTTCAAGCAATGCTTATGAAATAGAGTTACCACAAGATATTGGAATATCTCCAATATTCAATATTGCAGACTTGTACCCTTACAAAGAATCTAAAGAAGAGGATGGAGATGGTGGTGAAGACGTCTAGTGGATGAAGAAACTACCTACAACCAAGAAGTTGCAGATGGAAAGAATTCTTGATCAAAAGATTTCTAAGGAGACTAGGAAGAATGATTACTATGAGTACTTAGTCAAGTGGAAAAATCTTCCCGTGGAAGATGCAACCTAGATGAGCGCTACAGAGATACAAAAGAATGGAAGAATGCTTGAAGACCTCATGGACAAGAGTCCATAAACTTTTTTGTTCCACGAGAGTCTGATGCAGTAGTATCAAGTTAAAAAAAACATCTTGATTTTGACCCTAAGAGGGTGAAACCATTCACTAAAGGGATTTGGTTCCCTTAATTTTCAATTTCATTCCAATAAGTAGGTCGAGAGACCTATAGAAGACATCTAGATTTAATTTGATTATAATTGGTTATAATAGGTGTGTTATGTTCCTAAATTTTAGAATAGAGTGAGTGACTTCGGAGATTTGTTGAGATTTGATTGGGATCTAGTTGCTAGATCCATACGAGAGTTCATTGAGTTATATAAATTGTGTAATTTTTCTGAATAAAGAGATAGAGGGGGTGAAGTTATGATCTATAACCATAGGATTGCGAAACTCAGATACTATTTTATCTCTAGTTTTGGAAATGAATGAATACAATTAGAGTTTGAATTTTATCCCTATTATTCATGTTCACCTCAATGTCCTCCAAATTAATTTGAATG
>JASDQU010010082.1:119753-132516 GCA_032191745.1 Picea mariana | reverse complement strand
ACCCTCTTTAGATTTGTCATGCCATTTATTTTAATTATATATTTTTCCATGCCACCCTCTTTAGATTTGACGTGCCACCATATGGGAACAACGCTTACTTGACTTGAGAATGTAACAATGCCTTTGTTTTACGGAAATAAATCAATTTCCTTGTCAACTTATCAAATTCTAAAAATTCAAATTGGAATTTTGTGGCTGTGAAAGCGATCACTGTGATCTTATTCAATTTGTCCTGTCCAATAACTTTCATGTACTTAGATTTGTCTGGTTGCGTATTTATACTATAAAACCAAAATGTTATTGATAATTTAATTAATTAAAAGACTTGTCATCCTACTTGGTTTTTGCGATAGCGCATTGCTATCAATGTCCAAAATTGTCTCTGTCCAAGAAGGTAAACTGGGAATTCGACCCAGTAACCTTATGGTACCAGGCCTTGTGGAAGCACAAGGCCTCTTACTGTTTTTATGAGGTTTTTAATGCCTTTGTATCTGTTTTTAAAGTTTTATTATTAGGAGGCAACCCAGTTTTTGGATAGGTAGGAGGCACTTAACAAATGGATAATTATAGTGCAATAAGGATTTTTGGCTCCAAGGAAAAACTTGTTCTTATTTCATGTCACATTACATATATAATGTTTGCTACAAAAATAACAAGGCAATACAACTACTAGTTGCATATATTCCATGAGAAGAGAAAAAAACAATTTATTCATCTGCCTTGGAAAGTCGAGGACTTCGTGTTGAGGAACGTCAACAAAATTGACGAATTCGCAGTCCATTTCAAACACTGGAACCTAAGATATGATTAAAGGCTAAGAGGGTTCGACCCTAATAATTTTTTTTTAGAACATTTACTTACAGTTGGCCTTGACAATTCTTTTTTCCAGAAACACCTGAACAGAAACAAAGACATTGGCGACAACACTCCTGCTTCTGATGTCGACGACTTGGACACATTGCAAAGCACCATTGAATTGTACAAGCAACAAGGAAAAGGTCCCGGTGAGAAGAGTGTTCAATCGTCGGATATCACTCCCAAAGGTACGACATCCCGGAGCATCGCTCCAATGGACCACCACAATAAGAAAGAAACCCATAATTATTCAAACGGAGGAGGAGATAACAACCCTTCTCACCCTAAAATTGATAGTTCTCACAAGCTTCCCATGGAGAAGAAGAGAAAAAAAATTGTAGGGCAGGCGGAAGAGCCCGAAATTGAGAGTGAAAACATGGAACTTGAGATTGATCTGGAAAGTGTATTCCACAACCTTGATCATTCGGGAGATGTGATCCAGCATAGTCGCCCAATGGACATAGCTGATATCGAAATTTTTTACGAAGATGAATCCTTCGTATTCCAAGCGTTGTTTTTTATCGCGAGTCTAAAAAATTAATTATTGAAAAGAGAGATGTAAAAAATAAGAAAGGAAATTCTCATTCAGAGGTTAACCTTGCGAACATGCGGTTGTCCCAAATCTCTCGACTTCACAGAGCAACCGAAGATGCTCTTGATGATTCCATTAGAGGCATTTAGGCCGAGAATACCAGACTAAAGGACCGAGTCAAGGAATTGGAGGAAGCTTTGATTCCTATGCCATTGCTTGTCAGTGCTTTAGCAATAGCCATGCCTGCCACCCCTGCAACTAAGTTAAAAGGATCCTCCAGCCTCATCGCATCATGTAGATGATATGTGGAGAATAATATCAAGAAAAGAATGGAACTGATTACTGAGGCATGGGAAACATTACAAATTATGGCTTCCCTTGGAACAACTACACATACTTTGCTCGAACATTTGTAGGTGGATTTAAAAAATGAAGAATGTTTCTATTTAAACACGGTCATCTCTTTTGGCACCCATGTCAACAACATGACAGAAACGAGAAGAAGACAACAAGATCTCCCCTCCAAAAACCGGATCACTCAATTAAATGCATGTTGGAAAGAGAAAGTGAAGAACTTGCATCCCATTGTCCAATCATGTGAACAAGCCATATCAAAGAAAGAAAATTTATTCACAAAGCTGGCCAAAATAGACTTAACGGGAAGGACCAACGAGGCCCAAGACCCCAAGTTAATCGTCAACTCCTTGCCCTTAACTAAACAAGCCTTCGATAAACAAGTTGATATTTTTAAGGCATTGTCTTTAGAAAAATTTTACAACATCCTTGAATATGGTGAAGATGACGTGGACAATTGGCTAGTTGACTATTCGGTACATAATGAAGACATTGATGAGGCTTTGCGTAATCTTTCTATTGATCTAAGAGAATTAGAAAATGAACTTTTCAACATAAAAATATGGAATGAGATCAACGTCGTCCCCTTGAGAAGCTACATTGAATAATGGGTTGAAAGGGAATTGAAGCAGGTCATTGACAAAAGACAACAGGCAGTTGGCACGATTATAATAGTTGTCGATGACAACAATAAAAAGGCATCAGCAAGCAAATAGCAAAAGGGGTGATACATACCATCATTGCAAGTCTATACTAATCACATCTTGCTTTGTTTATTAATCCAATTATTTTACCTCTTTAAATAGAAATGTCTAGCCGAAGACTGATATCTTCCAATTTCTTCTTTTCAGGTATTACACTCTACCGTCACACATTTCTTCTTTCCACAGTCCTATTTCTTGTACATATTTCTCTTATGGTCCGTAGGAGCCTAAATCCCAATCTATATGACAAATGCATTTAAATTTCCAGGAATATGTAACAGACAATTTTGATATATTTCAAATAAAACTATTTTTTATCTCCTTTAATATTTAAGTGCTCATAAATTTTTATTTTCAACTATGCTAAATGTCAAGAAATTGTGTTTATTTAACATTGAAGAGATAAAACATGCAAGGTATGAATGAAAATTTCGAACATAGCAAGTCACACTACTGGAAGAACGAAAATTTCCAACATAGCAAGATGGATTATATAGTTTCAAAAAATAAATGGGACTCCACATTTCATTTACTGCATGGATACCACCTGTCCTTCATGTTGCTTGCCACATCTCCGTTGCAGCTTCCATTTACCTCCTCTACTTTTCCCCCATCACTATGCATTCATTCCCAATTCAACCCTACAAGAACTACGCTACAACACTTGTTCTTATATAGTGTAAAACATAAAGAAAACAAAAAATAAGTATTGAGGATTATCTTTTAAAAGTCCAGTTAAACATGAAAATATGTCAAAATACCCTTATTCTTATATAGTGTAAAGCATTGTAGACACATTTGATTAGTTAAAATTAGTCTTTCTAAAATCTATGAAAAAGGATTAACAACCCAAGACGTAGAAATATCTAACAATTTTAATACATAGATGATGTAACTCTCCTTAAACAAGCCACATGTGGCAATGTCTCTGCGAGATATTTGCATGAGTTGTTTATGCGTGTTCAATGGCCCTGGCATGAGTTGTTTATGCTTGTTTAGCTATCCATCTCTACATTCCTTCACAAGATAATTGAAACATATATTCATAATTGATATGAAGTAAATTCTGCCATAAAAGGATATTACCAGAATTGATCATAGAATTTTTTTCCCATTTTGTATTCTTTATGCATTTAGAAATTAATGTGAGTCGAGAATGGATTGCATTATTTTCAGAATTCCTTCATTGACTTTAATGTTGTCCATCTCAGAACAATGAAAAATCCAAGAGTTGGCCAACCAATATCCATTAGATAAATATATGCAAGTGTGTTGAATTGTTTAAATAGGTTGGCTAATTAAAATCCATTACAAACGTCAAACAATAAAATGCAAGTACCCAGCGAATGCATTGATGGATTTAGCTAGGGTTTCTGTTAGGAAAACAAATGGGGCCATTGCAAAATGAATTATGAAAGCATTAAGTTTACCTCTCAATGGATCTGGCTAGGGTTTTTGTTAGGAAAACAAATAGGGCCATTGCAAAGTGAATTATGAAAGCATTAGAGTTTACCTCTCAAGAAATAGAAGGAATCATCTACATACCGAGCTTTGAGTTCGGCTTGGATTTATTTCCATCAGAGGTTCTCTTATCCAGAAAGAAAAAGCTAAAATGAGCAGTAAGATGGCACATTCTCATAATGAATTTTCCATTTGAAAACATCACACCCAAATTACTTTTCTTTTAGTTATAGTTGTAGTTATGCATTTTTCTGTGTTTTTTTAATTGAGAGGTGGAGTAGCAGTTTGAATTTTTCTATATACACAGTGTTCACTCACTCTGAATTAGTTAAAAAATATGTTGGTTAATTTTTTAACTAATTAACCTTCTAGTGAAAACAAATTTAGAAGAGAAAAATTCAAGAAATAAATCCTCTAGATATGGATTCCAATGCATGTCTTTTTAACTCTAGTTATTATCATCTTCGAGCAAATTAGTTTCTTGGAAATCATTAAATGGTGAAGAAATGAAAGATAAATTCTAGTAAAATAGGAGAACAATAAACAAAGAAATTGTTAAATATCAAGGAGGAAAATGAAATTCAAATAACCTAGCAGAAAGATAAAGAAATGTAGAGTGCCTTTCTAAAATTGCAAATTGCAATATATTCAGCGTGCTAACATTTTGTGTTATTTTCTAAAATTGCAAATCGCAATATATTCATAGTGCTCACGCTAGTTGTCTTCTAGCTAGTGCATTTAAAATAGTAATTGGTTTTATAAGCATTCCTAACTGTATTTTAAGTTTAAAATAACAAAAGCATCAAGATCAAATGCTACTGTTATCATGATTCGTCCATATAAAATTGGAAAAAGGGTCGATCATCATATAATCAGAAGGCAAAGGCTAGTCTTGTTAAAAATAGACAAAAGCCAAAAAATTAAAAACAAAAACACTGAAATTTTTATTAGAAAAGCATAATAGCCGATTGGCATAAGCGCCAATCATTTATATTTGGTGAATACAGTTGGTGCATTAGATATATAATTTAGCAACGAGTATTAGAAATAGTTGTACAAGTAGAAAGGAGATGATATTAAGGTTAAACAATAGATAATCCAACAAGTTGGCTACCGATAAGAGATTACTTTTTCGTTGGACGGACCTGTGTTTTTCACTTTTTGGACGGAGAGGCCCATCCCATAATGTAATGCAATCGATTGAGTATCCTGTATTATTTAATGAAGGGGAAGGGTTAAATTATTATGCCATGATTATTAGCTCAGCTCCAGACCATGTTAAGGTCGCTACAGGCCATGTAGCCCATGTATGACTTGGGGCTTCGCTCGACCCCTAAACCTTTGACATCATCTAAAATGGTTTTATGCTCGTTAAAATGCATGTGGATGTAAAAAAAGGTAAAAAAATATATATCATTCGTGGTTCTAAAAGGCGATTAAGGACATGTTCTGGCAATAAAATGTGTCATTCCATCCATCCTTGGTGTGTTGTAAGTTGGAAGAAAAATAACAGACACTAGAAGACTACTTGCGTTAGAGCCCATCTGTGCTTCATGTTAGTTTATTTACTTTCGTTAAAGAGAAATTTTGTTAGAAATTTCCATAAAAAAGGATTTATCCCTTAAAATAGTTTCTGTAAATTATGTTCCCACATAAATGGCATAATGTTGAATTCAAGCAATAACGAATAACATTAACGAATCACATTAACGAATAACAAGCAATAATAACTATCCTTATAATAAATTTTAATTTTTCCATCAACCATGTTTAGATTTGTCATGCCACTCATCGACCCTGTTTACATTTGTCATGCCACTTATTTTAAATATATATGTTTCCATGCCACCCTCTTTAGATTTGACATGCCACCATATGGGAACAGCTCTTAGTTTTACAATGCCTTTGTTTTACGGAAATAAACCAATTTCCTTGTCAAATTATCAAATTCTAAAAATTAAAATTGGAATTATGTGGCTGGTGAAAGCGATTATTGTGATCCCATTCAATTTGTCCTGTCCAATAATTTGCATGTACTTAGATTTGTCCGGTTGCGCATCTATACTATAAAACCGAATTTACTATTACAAAATATCAGAGTTGGATGTCATTTGGATGTCATCGATAATTTAATTAATTATGCTGAAAGGAGTATATTTATTGATAATGAGTATATTTAATAGGTTTTTAATACTTAATCAATTTTGTATGGACAAGATTAAATATTGATGGAATATTCTTAGTAGTTCCAATAAATCAATGGTTGTGATTTCAACCACTAACTTCCTCACTATTATAAATACATCAATTTACACATCAATTTACATGTTTATTTTTTTACTTTTACTTAATCATATTTAAAATTTACTATGATAACTAGCCACAGCCAAATTAACATTTCCTGAATGCCTCCCACTCTCCACCTTCATGAACCTGACATGAATGCGTGGATTTTCAGTGTTACTGTGTAAATGCGTTTTTACATGCGTGGCCAGGGAAGTTTAACAGCCGTAAGCCTTTCGGCGTTTACCAGCCGAGACGTAGAGGCTGTGCTAGTTACTAGCACAGCCGCGACGTTAACTCGCTGCTGGTGAACGCCAAAAGGCTTAAAACTGGTAAGACTAAACGTGGCAGAAACACTTACGGCTGGTAAAATTATGTGGCCTAATTGTAAATAAATCTTAGAGTCTCGCGTCTCTGTAGTTCTTTTGGGAAGTGTGCCTTTGATTGCAAACAACGGTGATCGGTAATTGCAAAAAACTGTAAATAATAATTAAAACTGGAAACGCCGCGATCGGTAATTGCAAAAAACTGTAAATAATAATTAAAAAACTGTAAATTGCAAAAAAACTGTAAATAAATCGGTGATCGGTAATTGCAAAAAACTGTAAATAATAATTAACACTGGAAACGCTTGAGTTCACATCCACGTGGTCATAAACATTCGCAGTGGTAAAAAAAATGACTGTTTGTAAATTTTTTTAATTGGCATTCAACATTCACGCGGCCATAAGTATCCACCTAGTAATAATAATTTAGTAAATTGTGGCCAGTTTAATAGATTATCTTTTAATCACTGAACTTGACAATCTGGTGGTGAGCAAGTAATTTTTTAATCTGATTTAGTAAATGTAAAAAAGTAATCACATAAACGGACATCTTTATAAATGAGCGGAAGTTAATTTATTAAAATTTCATCCATTGATTAGAGAGGACGAGGAAGAATATGCTAGCATCTTCAATTGCCAACCCTAAGATTGAAATTCATGATTAGGATTGAAATTCATGATTAAAAGGTGATTAATTCTGCCCATTGTCAATAGGTATACGCCTTTCGACATAAAAAGAAGACTTGTCTACGAAGATTGAGTACGTCGAGAAAGCATTTACCAATTCCGCGAGCTCACGGGATTGAAACTTGAATACAGGCGTAAAACCCAGTGCAAAATTGCAAATCCTCTTACAGGCCCAACAATGGCAGCGAAGCAGGAACGGCCGATCATGGATCCAAAGAGCGGTTATTGCAGAGACAATGGAATTTACTACAGCAAAAGAGCTCTCATCGATCTTCCTCCACCCACTCAACACTTGGACGTTACTACTTACATTTTTTCCCATCACCACCATACACAGCAGATCGCCTTCATCGACGCCTCCAGTGGCCTCTCGCTCTCTTATCCCACCCTCCGCCACAATGTCAGAGCCCTATCTGCTGTGCTGCATGGCCTGGGGATTCGAAAAGGCGACGTGGTGCTGATCATATCCCCCAATTCCATCTCCCTTCCATGCATTTACCTCGCTATTCTCTCCATCGGAGCAATCCTGAGTACCACGAATCCGATGAGCACAGAGGCAGAGATTAAAAAGCAGGTTGAGGATTCGAAACCGGTAATTATCTTCACACCAGCAAATATGATCAACAAGGTCCGTGCAACGCAATTGGCTGTCATTCTCATAGAAGGAAACTCAGAGGAATGTTCGGGCTCGGGCTGTATTTCTACTTTAAACCTCCTCTTGCAGTCCGCCATTAGCGGCCTTCCTTCAGTGGACATCAAGCAGGAGGACACTGCCACGCTTCTCTACTCGTCTGGGACAACTGGCAAGAGCAAGGGAGTCATCTCCACGCATAGAAATCTCATTGTCTTGATAGCCGGAGTTCTGGGCAGTCATGACGATATGGAGGGAGGGGAGAAGATATGTTTATGCATCATCCTGCTGTTTCATGTTTTTGGCTTTTTCTATACACTTTCTTGCATTGCAGCTGGAAGTAGCATGGTTGTCATGCCCAAATTCGATTTGGCT
This sequence comes from Picea mariana, assembly GCA_032191745.1. NCBI lineage: Eukaryota > Viridiplantae > Streptophyta > Pinopsida > Pinales > Pinaceae > Picea > Picea mariana. The sequence continues at coordinate 124,308 of JASDQU010010082.1, read as the reverse complement.
GAAAACTACAGAGTGAAGTCCATGCCTGCTGCTCCGCCGATTCTCGTCGCTTTAAATAAGTCTCGTATTGTTACCAAGTACGATTTGAGTTCGTTTCACACGATCATCTGCGGTGGAGCACCTCTCGGCAAAGACGTCATTGACAACTTCACTGCTCTATTTCCAACTGTTCAAGTTAAACAGGTGGCCTTCATACTTAACTCGGGATTTCCTCCATTTGGATTTTTATTATCAATTGTATTTCCCTGTTTATCACATATTATCACATACGACTTTCAATAGTCTACTAAAACATCTGCCATGTTTACAGATTTTTTATCATCCCATGTCAAGTCACTTTCTCACGGTTAAATAATAAAAGTTCACTGGTTGCCCTTTATATATCTCGAAGAAAACCTAATCCACACTTAAATAACATACCTTGGTTTATTATCTATGTTTTTCTAGATCATGTTTCAAGCAAAACTATCTCCATGCTCCGAAACAGATAAGAGGCTTCATTTCTTCTCTTCCAATTATCCAATTCCCCCAAATGACAAAAGATTAAAAAATTATTGTTTTCCATATGTAGCGATATGAATGTCTCTCTGGTTTGAGAGAAAGGCTAATCGAAGGTAGTTATATTATGTAGGGTTATGGATTGACAGAGTCTAACGGGGGAGGATCCTCGACTATAACCGATGAAGAAAACAGACATTATGGAACAGTGGGCTTGCTGCAGCTCATATGGAAGCTAAAGTGGTGGACACAACCACTGGCAAAGCTATGCCTCCCAACCATAAAGGGGAGCTCTGGTTGCGGGGACCTACTATCATGAAAGGTACTCCCAAGTCATCATCCCATCTTTTCCTTTCATAATAGTTAAAACTTTCAAAATTTTTTCAAAATTTTTTTAAAACTTTCATAATAGTTAACAAATTAGCAGACTTCTGATTTGAGTCCGTTTTCCAATTTTTTGGTTTTGAGCCTTGATCACCTGGATCACTATGAGCAAAATCTTAAATAACTAAGTCACGATGATAAAAAAATTCATAAGAAGCATGTGCTGAACTCCGAAGCCACAATGAGAGCATGGGTGCCTAGTAAAGATGCTGTACCCCAAGCTCAAAATCACCCTAAAGAATCTCTAACAATTCTATTTAAGTGGATTCATAAAGTTAATTTGTCTCCCCAAAAGTGTACACCTTGTCCTCTTTTGAAATTTGAAGGGCGTATGTTCTGTAGCCACAACAATCATCTTTCAAACAGGAATAGTATTCCCCGGTCAATGAATCTATGTTTCGAGGAAGTGGTCCAGGCAAGCACTCTGATATTTCCCAAATCACAGCTTTAATATTATGTCATAACAGTCAGTCTCTCTCCACAGATTGAATTTTCCCAGATTCTGGCTAGAAAAAATATATGAAGGTTTCAGCTTCTCCATGCAGGTTATTTTCGTAACGATAAAGCAACTGAGTCAACTTTAGACTCGGAAGGATGGCTGAAAACTGGGGATCTATGTTACATCGATGAGGAAGGCTTCCTTTTTGTTGTGGACAGAATAAAGGAGTTGATCAAGTACAAAGCATTTCAGGTACAGAGCATTTCAAGGACCTTTTAAAGTCGGATGCAAACCCAAAATATTGATCTTCTCAGAAAAAACTTATATTTTGTCAGGTTGCTCCAGCAGAATTAGAGGAGTTGCTCCTCTCGAACCCAGAGATTACTGATGCTGCTGTTATTCCGTGAGTGCCATTTACTACTTCTTGATTTGATATACTTCCCACTTATTGGGCTGATATACTCTCAAAGGTCTACATGCAGCTGGATTTACCACTTATTGAGCCAACAAATACTTTTTAAGTTTTATCTAGAATTCAACATTTGGGCTTGTAGAACAGGCGACCTGTGCAACATTAGTTGATGTCCTTTTTCGTTTTCACATGAAGCCAAAGATTCTTGCCTACATGTTATTTATTTAAGCATGAAACTCTCCTCCTTCCGTGTTTGTATGGCAGGTATCCTGATGATGAAGCAGGTCAAGTACCAATGGCATTTGTTGTCAGGAAGACTGACAGCAATTTCTGCGAAGCGGATGTAATAAATTTTGTTGCAAAACAGGTACATGAAACACTTGAGTTTTTTTTTGTTTCCTTACCCACTCTGAACCTAAATCTTCAGTTTGTTTTGTTGGAGATCTGTTAATTTCCAAGAGAAAATATCTGTTATGCTTGAGTGCAGGTTTCACCATACAAGAAGATACGCCGAGTAGCATTTGTCAATTCAATTCCCAAATCCCCGTCTGGCAAAATCTTAAGAAAAGATTTGATTCATCAATCTCTGTCCACCTCCAGATTGTGACTCCCACAGTCCAGCATCCTGTGAAGGAAAACTGGCGGCACTAGCAGAAACTATCTCTGTTTGCTGTGCAGAGAACTTACGTTTTGAGCCTAATTGTGCTATTAAAATCAAATAATTCTGAAAATAGGGCATGTTATATCAAAACCTTTTTTTCATTTGGAAATTTGATTTTATTAGATGCCCAAACCTTCTTTCCGGAACCTGCCACTGGGCATGCAGTGTAACAAGGGCACCGTCCAATGACCAGGAATGTGTTTCAAATCCAAAGGGCGGATGGTGAAAGCCCTTTACTGAACGTAGTCCTCACAACATGTTTAAGCCATTTAGTAAAGGGGAATCGCTTGGCATTTTAAAACTAGTTTGAAATAGTTAAATAGTTAATTAAAAGTTTTTTATTTCATTCTTATTTTTTTTATATTCAAATTTGTAATTTTTTAAAAGGAAACACATGTTTTTAATCATTAAACTTATTCAAAATGTATAAATAATTTATATATAAACAATTTAAAATTTTAAAATTTATTAAAAATTTTAAATACAATATCCATATTTAAAAAATAAAAATTAAGATAATAGTTTATTTTATTATTATCTGTTTTTTTATTTATTTTAAATTTATTTTATAAATTTTAATTTTTATAAATTTCAATTTAATTTATTTTATAAATCTTATTTTTTATAAATTTCAATTTAATTTATTTTTTAAATCTTAATTTTTATAATTTTCAATTTAATTTATTTTTTAAATAAATAATATTATGATTTTTTTAAATTTACTTTATAAATTTTTATTTGTAATATTTATTTTATTATTTTTATTTGTAATATTTATTTTTTTATTTTTATGAAGTTAATTTTTTTTAATTTAATTTATTAATATTATTTATATATCAGTTTGTCATTTGTAATTTGTTTGAAATATAAATACAAGTCACATATCACTAAGTAACTTGCCATCAACCATTTCTGATTTCACAAACTACAATTGTTTGGGATGAAGTGATGTACTAATCCAAAACAATCTATGAAAGAGGAATATTACAGATCTACAAAGAAAATTGTTTCTATTAATGACCAAAACAATCTATGAAAGAGGAATATTACAGATCTACAAAGCAAATTGTTTCTATTAATGTGAGATATGTTAAAATAGGGTTAGGTTTTAAGTTTATTTTTTATCATTTTTTATAATAATAGTTATAATTGTTAGTAAAATTACATTTTTTTTTTGTTATAGTAAATGGACTCAACCTTACAAAATAAACTTTTGAAACATTAAAATTGTATAGAATTAACAATTGAAATTTGTAATTTTAATCATTTTTAATCAAATTTCTAACAAAATTAATAATAAAATATGTCAAAAATGATGAGAGCTATCAAACTCTCACCAAAATATATTACCAAAAGTAGAATATATATGTTATAATTCATGGAATATTGATATAATCTCCTTTGTTGCTTCTAGTGGAATCTATTGAAATTGACTATTTGTGTGATTTAAGAGACAACTACTAAGCCAAGACTCATGAGATAGCATAAAGTTCACACCATTCTTTCAGCTACACCATTTTGTTGAGGATTGTTTGGAATTGTGGTTTGATGTTTGATCTCATGTTGGCAAAAATAGTTTTAAAATTTATTAGATGTATATTCTCTTCCATTATCAATACCAAGAGAGTAAATACGAGAGTGAACTTCATTTTGGATCCATACATGAAAATTTTTAAAAGTTTCAAAATCTTGTGATTTATCTTTCAACAAGTACACCCAACACATCCTCATGTGATCATCAATACAAGTCATGATATATCTATTGCTATGAGCAGATGGAACATGCATGCGGCCACATAGATTATGATGCATCAATCCAAGTTTTCTACATGCTCTGGAAGTATTTAATTATGAAATGGTTGTTTTCTATGTTTTCAAAGGATACATCTCGTTGTTTCAAATTCCTAGGAATACTAGGCAAACCATATACACGATTATTTTTCAACAAATGAAGGCTATCATAATTAATGTGACCAAATCTACATACCATAAGAGACTATATGACATCGTGCCTTCATCATGATGAGAGAGGTATGCAGAATTATGTGCATGAGGAAATTTCCCTTTCAAGTTCAATAGTCTTCCATCTTCCACCCTAGTCATGACGACCATGTGGTTGGAATCCTTCCTTATTTCAACTTTTCCACTAGATATATGAATA
>JASDQU010010082.1:69130-83337 GCA_032191745.1 Picea mariana | reverse complement strand
TTCAAAGTAAAATGTATGTAAAAACAAAAACTGACAGTTGCTAGGCAAATATATCCTTCACTCCAAGATGATTGCGTAGATAATGGAACTTCTGCTTAGTGAAGGTCTTGGTGAAGATGTTTGCAGTCTGTTCTGCTAAAGGATAGAACTGCAAGTCGATGAACCCCTTGTGTACTAAGTCCCAAATGTAGTGAATGTGTATCTCGATGTGCTTTGTCTGTTGCCTCTAAGCTAGATCTCTGCAGAACTTCAGAGTTCCCTGGTTGTCACACCAGATGACGATCGACCGATGAAACTGGATGTCCAAGTCAGTGAGAAAATGTTGTATCCACATAGACCGAATGGTTATGTTAACAAACCCTCTGTACTCTGCCTCGTCTGAAGATAGAGAAATATCAACCTGCTTCTTTCTCGACCAACAGATGGTCCCATAACACAGATTGAGTGAGTAACCGGATGTGGACTTGCTGTTATCACCAAAAAATCATCCACAATATTAAAAACAACGGTTGAAGAAAGACATCAATGCCATCAAAAATTAGTACACCTACAACACCAAAATCCATCAAAAAGGCACAAAACTATATACTTGGTTCAAAAAATTAAAGTGCACAAATTCACTAAAGAAAATGTGCACATTGTGTGCAGAATGCGTAGACTAACATAGCCCTAAGCTCGCATTGTGCACAGAATGCGCAAGATGCATGATTCTATACGAGCAAAGTCGTATACTTCTCATGAACGACGCATTTATGAATCTTGCCGGCCCCTCAACCACTTCCAGTCCGACCCCCGACACAATTTGACACTTAGATCTAAGCGAAATCTATCTTGGAGGTTGGTCAAGGAATAGGAAGTGCCCTAAAAGGCCCCTTGTTCACACTATGAATCATTTGTATCTTGTCATGAATGGACACTATAAATATGTGCCATGGGTATGATAGAAAAATAAGAACTTCAAGGTATTGCTATGTTGCAATAATTCTTCTTAGAGAATCTCCTTTTCGCTTTGAATCATTCAAGCACTATAGAAAGGGCCATTCCACTTACCTCTTGAGAGGATTGGCATTATATTTCTTCACCATTGTCACTTTCCATTGAATGAAGAGAATATCTCTCTATTAGGGAACTCAAGAGCCCTCCCAAGGAGGAAGAGGGGATTCATAAGTCCCTATCTTTCTCTACAATGTTAGACTATCAATATATTGATCCATTGGTAGATATATGATTGTCATTTTTTGTTTTTCATGGTTCTAGTTCTTGCAAGCTTCTCTAACATTTATTTATTTTTGTTTTTATTTTTATATTCTTGTTTCATGTGTATTTCGTTATCTAATCAACTTGCAAACCTCTGTCTTGTTTCACTGACTTAACTAAGCAAGTAAGTGTTGTGTTTTTTCTCACCCATGTGACAAAACCAACACAACATATTGGCAACCATACTAGGGATTGCAAATCAAATTCCTCCCTATTTAAGTCTTGAGAGCACTTCTTTCTAATTGTTTGGACATGTAGGTACCAAAACCGGCCTAATCTAGTCTTCCAAAGTCTGAATTCAGAGCCAAGGCAAGAGAATTTCATTTTGAAGTTTCTTTTCCGATGCGTAACAGGCAATGCACGACTTTTGAGGCACACAGATGTGCAGTATGTGCACTCTACACTCTATGCGTGTGTCAGGCTTCATAATGTTGTGCATTGTGCACACTTTGTGCGCTTAGTGCGACTGTCAAAACTACAACCCGTGCATAATTTCATTTTTTGCAAATTGTAAGGGTTTTTATGAGTGGTTTGAGGGCCCCTTGCCTTCAAATTTTAATTTCCTGCACTTTGTAAAGCAATCACACTTCACTTAGAGTCCTTTCTTGCAAGAAAAGTTAGCTAACATAAGCACATAGGGGTAAAAAGAATCACAATTCTTCTCTTTTCTTTGTTGCCACATGGATGGCTCATTTGGCATTTACAATTTTGAGTTGAAGTTATTGCTTTGTCAAACACAATCAACTAATTTGGGACTAGAAATAAATTTTAACCCTCAATTATTCTCTTCCCCCGCACCCAAGTGTGATCTCGGGAATAAGAAAAAGTGGTTGAAAGGAAATTTCATCTCCATTAACAAATCATTAGGAGAGGACAAAACCCCCCTAGGGTACCTCTTAGTTTTGGAAATCATCTTAAAGCTTTGTAAGGGCCCATACATGCCTATATGTTTGCAATCTTAGGATAGTTTCTAAAAAGATTTCTTAGTCTAGACAACACTCTAGGAAATTTTAAAAGATCAAGTAACGGGCCCATACATGCCCACATGTCTACAATCCTAGGATAGTTTCAAAAGCTTATTTAGTGTAGACAACATTCTAGGGAGTTTAAAGGATCAAGTAAGGACCCATATGTCCACATTGCTAGTTCTCTAGGGCTTTAAATATTCCGCAAGGTTGTACCAAAGAAACATAGTAAGCTAGTTAAGAAGATTTGTAAGGACCATAGGAAGTCCACATGCTGCAATCTTACACTTAACTTATTAAAAATATTTTGCACACTTTTCACTTTCTTGCACACAAAGCCACTCCTCACACACATTATTTCTATTAGAATACTGGAGTTCGAAGTAAGCTTTCTTTTTTAGTACCCGCAAAGTACTTCAAAAAGAATTCTAAAAGATCCAACTACTTCTTTAGAAATTATCCACACCAATTTAATTCAAACGAGGTTGGTCCATGACCCTAATCTCTCATCCCACTCCATATAATTTTTTTCTAAAAACGCACTAAATTTTCCTCCACAGGAGGTGCCTAAAGAAATTTTTAGTCTAGATAGGACTCGGGGGTAGGCATCCAAATAACCCCATGTTATCAGGTTCTCACATTTTGAAACAATAGAAGTTGAGAATAGGGATCCTTCAAATCCTCCAAGTCAAGTGCTCCTATACCATAAGGCAGGGAGATACCCGTGAAGGGTCGAAGGCCGAGGTATGGTTGTTCTGAGCATCCCTCCTTGAGTCACCCAACTCTTATGAGGGTATACAGCTCGTGACCCATTTTTTAGGGTGAAAATATAAATGCTACACTTTGACCGAGGTACTTGGTGGCCAAACTTAAGATATCTACCCAGGTGGCGGTTTTGGGCTACAATTGCACCTTGGTTAGATTTTGTGTGGCTATTGGGAAATATCACCAGCTCTTTTGGGATATGCACCCTCTACCCCTCATTATAACTAACTATTTCAACCTTCACTAGTTCCTCTTTCAATGGCTTTAGACCCCACTATTGAGTGTTATTGGAAGGACCAGTGCTAAATTGAGAGGAAGGACGATAGGTCTTTTAGGACACGATCATTTATTTTTTGTCTTTTTTTCCCTACGCGGACAAAATCAACCTATCAGCATGCTTGTTTATTTTACAGTCAATGTATGATGTTCATTTGATCACATGCAATTGTGAGTTATATTATTTTTTTAAGTCAAAAATTTTAAAAACGCTTTTTCATTTATTTTTCTCTTGTCACCATTTGCACACATTCACTTTGCTAGTCGGAACCATAGGAGAACCACAGAATCCATGTCATTCTAGACGCTTGCAAAATCTCTCTCCTATTCTAGGAGGAGTCCCTAGTCTTGCCAACTCATCGACTCAACCATCTCACACCCCAGTGAGTTCTACTATTTTTGGATCAGTGTTACTTTGTTCCACTTTGCTTGTGTCAAATACCCAAGGCAATCCATCTATTGGTTCTCCTTCACAAGGGAGCGGGAGTCAAACTTCTTCTTAAGGAAGAAGTACAAAACCACCAAATTCCTCTCAAGGGACAGGTCCACTACCTACACACACAATGGCTGGAATCGATCCTCCACCAAACCCCCCTTTTTCATACTTGGCATCCCTCAACATTCATGATTTAACCAAAGTCAAGAATGACCCCATTTTACATGATGCCACTTGGCCCAATATGCCTACCAAATTTCCTTCAGACATTCCAAAGTTTAAATGAAAACCAGGGGAAGACCTCACCAACCATATTATGACCTTCTACTTATGGTGCTCTTCAAACAATATCATGGATAATTCCATCCGCTTAAGGTTATTTCAAAGAACCATCGTTGGTTCATTAGGCAAATGGTATGTGGACGAAAAATCAGAGTCCCATATGACCTTTGAATCATTGGCCAAAGCCCTTTTGTCCTTTTTCCAATTACCAGTTCGTCATGACACTGGTTTAGAACTTCTCTCCGAGTTCTAACAAACCACTGCTATCCATATCACTGACCACATCCATGAATGGCGACGACGACGTAGTTTGTGTAAAGCAGAAACCACCAAAGAACAATGTCCCGATTGGTTTCTCAAATCACTCGTCCCTGTGATTTCCAAGGATGTAGCATCCACTTTTCCTCAATCATAAGAGGAATCCATCAACAAGGTCCATCAATTCAACCTCCTATATGCCCAATCAAGTTACTTGTACACGGTATTTACTGATGCATCCAGACCCCTACCATTTGGATAGGACAAACCTGGGGTTTCTCACGTGGCAGATGGGTTGATTGGTGTTATGACACATCTCAACCCTTACATCCACCCATCCCCTAATTATGGTGCAAACCAATATTCACAACCATATGGAGGGACATCTTATTACCCTTATCCCACTCACCAATAGTCATATCCTGTGGCTCCCCCTCCGTCGTTGGGAGGACCCCCACCGGTACCCATGATACATCTGGTCTCTCAATCAAGTACGAGTTCACCCCCAACCCCCACATATAACCCCAACAATAGTGGAAGTACTTCAACTTCCTATATTCCATATGGATTGTATCCACAAAACAATCCATATTTTCCATTTCCTGGTCCTCCCCAATGAGTTTCTCCTCCACTGGGAAAACTACATATCGGCGTTAATTTTGTTTAGCCCTCTCCCATTCAACACGTTCATGCTTTTGAACAGTTGAATATGGAAAATACGTCCCATCAACTGAATAATTCCAAGAAGAAAGGAAAAAATCGAAACAATAGCAATCCGATACCATGAGGAAATAACCCCCAACAAAATTGTCCCGTTGGGGGAAACTAGAATCAAGGAAACCAAAAACCCCAAGGGGGAAACAATAACAATCAACCACGACAAGGTAAGAACAATAATCTCATAACTAACTTCCCTTTCTCTCTATGTAGTGATTATGGACATTATACTCACCACTTCCCCCAAATTGTCGATTACAAACAGATGAAAGAATCAATGAACCCTCAACGCCCTCTGACACCACCTGCCCCTCAGCAGGCCCCACAACATTATTTTCAACCACCACCTCCATTCATCTTGAAAAAACCTATTCCAAACTAAGGTGTGATGAATACCCAACAAGAGATAAACTCCACCCCACCACAAATGGGGCAATATCAAAACCTAGGTCCCAATCAGCCCGGAAATCCAGTCGATCGCAATATCCTCCATACCGACGAAGAAGAGATTCTTCTGCAAACACATGGCCACCAATATGGAATCCCTCCCGAATCTACCCCAACCACCTTAGAAGCAAATCTAGATACAACCAAACAACCATTAATGATCCCATGCCCTAACACTGAACCCAATCCCCGTATACCCTGCATACCTTTATGACGGAATGTACATAACCCTCATGCTAGGGTCACCCATAATTACAGTTTGGTCGATGATTCAGCACAATCCCCTGCATCCATCTCTGTGTTGGAGGTTCTCCAAACCTGTCCATCATAGCACAAATACTTTATTTCCTCCTTGGGGGCAGTCAACCAAGATGATACTCAACTCATCAGTTTTGATCTCGATAGTGGAGAACCACACCTCCCTGCACTGGTAGCTTTTCAGATACCAGTTAAGATATGGAGCATCACAATTCATCGATGCATCATCGATGAAGGTGCATCCACATGCATCATGTACAGATTCATATGGAATAAAATCAGCTCACATGAGCTAGTACCATATGCCATCACCATGAGAGCTTATGACGGTCGACTATCATCTCTTGAAGGGCTCTTCCAAAATGTGCCCATAGAACTTGGGGGAAAAACCATCCTGATTGACATTGTAGTTATCGACGAGCCACTTGATTAGAATATCTTGTTTGGGCATAGCTACATCTATGCTATGAAGGTTGTAGCCTCTTTTGTGTTTCATATGATGATGTTCCCCCATAACGGGAAAATTGTCACAATCGACCAACTTACACATTACGAGCCTAATCATTCCACCAACATTGATAACATCCTTCCCCTTATCCGCACTATCTCAGATGCTTGTCCAGTCATCGATATTGGCCTTGAAATATTCAAGTACCCCTCGTTGTAAGGAACTTATCATGGAGCACCACCTCTCCTAAACTCCTTTATTTCAGCACAAGTGTGTGTGTTTTCCTCTAATGGAACAGATATCGGAGACAATACTCCTCTCACTGAGCCCCCTCCCCACATCAACGGTCCACCAGTTGGTGAACTACTACCTCAGGAATTCCTTAAAAACACCACTGAACCACTCTAGGGGGAAATACTAGTTTGGGAGACAGTCCCCCAATCCATTACCCAAATCCCTTTTTTCTACCCCCCACTTGGAGTTCAAGCATTCCAGGTAGCTGCTACTCTCACCCTTCCCAACATGGTTCTCACCATCCTTGTATGGTATCTCCATCCACCTGCTATGGTTCCTCCACCATCTCTCCCTCCTCAGATAGAGGGATTACCGATGTAGATCCCAGTACATACTCCTGCCACACCACCCTCACCCCCAATTGGAGGAAACACCACCACCACTGGGGGCAGATGAAGGAAGAACGATCCCATAGCTCCGCTCCCTCCCTGACATCAACCTCCTTGCGCACTATGCAAAAGAGGAGGACACCCCACTGATAGATGTCCTACTCTTCCCGAGTTACACAATCTTATCTAGCTCCCTAAAGAAACCCCATTGCTTACCACTCCACTAAAAGGGTTATGAACCAATTTCGCTTGTTCCATATGCTTAGAGTACGGCCATTACACTCATCATTGTGTAGCTCTACCTCAATTCTGCCAAACATTAACCGCGGTACGCCACACATCCCTCCCTAATCCCTCTCAAGATCTCCCTACTGTTGCTCACATTACTGGTATTCATTACATTTCTTCATCAATCTCTGTGCGAATGAGATACCATCCACAGTATTTTGACATTTGGTTTATGTCAAGCAAGTCATCACACCTTGTACACAATATCCCTTCTACGTCCTCATCCCTTGAGGACAATAACACTTACAAAGATATTTTGGAGGAACTAACTACCCCTGATTGCCCATGGAATGTGCTCCATCATCGAGCACTTTTCCTCCCACAAGAGGCCTTTCACCCTCCTACCCAAGCTTCCCTGTGCGCAATTGAAACCAAGGATTTTATTACTCCTAGGCATATTGACTGGTTCAAAAACCGTATCCCTTCCCCCAATGCTTTTGAAGAAGGAAACATGGCCAACATCTCCCCCATAGTCAAAATTGATATTTCCATTAAACCAGGCATCGTAGAAGAAATCACCATTGGCGCCACATTCTCCCATGAAGAAATCATGGCTTACAAAGCTCTCTTTCAGGAATATTGAAACATTTTTTCCTAGTCATATACGAAGATGCCTAGCCCCGATCCTTCTATAGTTGAACATCAAATAATCACCTGGCCGGATATCACTCGGTCAACAAGTCATTTAAGGCCTCAATCTGCACGATCGAACCCGACATAGGGTTCGGCCCGGAACAATGTCGTGTCGCAATGGTCTCCACCTTGTCCTCCCCTGGAAGATGGGGGTCCACGACCAAAGACCTCCCCCGGAATGGGAGTCCTATCAAAAAATAGAGTATGTCCTATGCTGCCGAGAACGTTAGCTGCTCCCCTTGCACCACAAAACACTACAAGTCAGTGCTCCACATACGGATCAAAAAATGCAATAGAAACTCCTACAACCATATCAAAGGGCAGTCGAAAAACTTTAGCAGCCCGCAGGCTACCAATTGTCTGTGTACTCCAAGATTCTCCCTAAAAACATCTCTCAAACAATCGCAGTTCCGCTCTCGCCAGTGGACCGACATCGTACTCAAAGACTCCGTTGATCACCTACATTCACCCAGAAACACCTGATCAGCCACATCATCCATAAAAAGTCATAAACATAAAAAATTCATACACCCCTTAGCTTGCCCACAGTGCACAACTTTCCCCCATATAGTTGTGCATATATCCGTGATTTTTCTTCAGACAACTACGCACTAATGCGCAACTATCACATCCACAGCCGTGCATGGGTGCACAATTGTCACTCCTACAGGCGCACATCCAATGCACGCCAGTCTGTCTAACCCACACACACATATGTGTGACTATTACCTATACAGTTGTACATTATGCGCGGGGTTTCCCAACACAATCACGCATTCATCAATGCATGACTTTTTGGGAGAAACCCACACATAATGTGCGGGAAATTGAGTTCTACCCGCGCACACATGCATGGGTATTCCCCCTTTTCCAGTGCACTAGAGTGCACCTACCCTTAAAAACCCTTGTATGACCCTCTGTATAGCCCCTACCTAACATCCATCCAATTCAAAAAATCCCGGACGATAAGGCTACTAACATGTCTCTTGCAGCGCCTAGTTTGGTAACCTCATGCTCGCGTAATCTCCAAATCACCTCACAATTGTCTCGCCAGATCAACAATAGTGTCAGTGCAAATGAGGTGGCATTGTGGGCCCACCATCCATATATAGCCCCTTTTTTCCCAACTTCCACACTCTATTACAGAAGCCCAGAGCCTCTGTTTTTTGACCCATTCTCAGCCACGAGATCCCGATCCAGCCATCTACACATTCATATTCCCCGAGTTCTCATCTACACTTCTCCCCGGAGGAGCATTTTGTTTTCACGCCACGTTCAGGTATGCATGCTCACTTTCAGTTTTAATCAAATAGTTGTTATATATTCTTTATCATCAGATATTGTTCATGTATGGTATTTGAGTTTTTGTGTGCAGGTACTTGTTCAACAAGCTTACAGCCCCTTCAGGTATATGTTTGACACTAGCATGTAATTACTCCCTCTGTAAAATAATTGCATATCCCAGTCACACCCTCTGACATTTTCCTTTAGGGTCCCTACATCCGGCTCTGTGGTATCTTTACCTTAGTCACATTTTGGTACTATCAACCGATAACACTCTCCCACACATGAGTTGTCCCATTCACAATTCCCCTTGGAAACTTGACACTCATGTTGATTTCATCCCCTAGGATTGGGAGTCCCAACAATATCTTTCACTTCCGAGAATGAACCCCATACTTCTTCTCATCATATTTCTAACCTTCCCAATGGACTCCCGGGTCATATCATCCTACACTCGGTTTTATTGAATGCACCCCCGTCTCCATCTCATGCACCATCATTTTTTCCATCTGTAGATTGTCCTCCATCCATTTACCTAATACATAAACCCACTCATGGGGCCCCCACCCTCCACCAGTTATTTTTCACAAACTTGTGCTCTAAATAGGCCAAGCCATATTTTCACCAGGGCACCCATTTCTTTATTTGTATACTCAACCCAACTCATTCTTTATTTCTTTGGTAATTGTATAAAGCCCTTGTTTCCATCATATACATAGATTTTTAGTCGTCATCCTCGATGGCCTTCTTTTACCTTGAAAATAAAACCATGTTGCTCTTGGTTGGGGCATCCACCCTTTTTCATATCAACATCGTTAAAAAAACCCCGAGTATCCAAAATCCATGCGCCCACGATCTCCGAGTTTTCCCACTTTGTTGGCCTCCGACACAGTTTAACCCCATATCTAGTCGTCCCCTTGACACTAGATCTAGTTTTATGGTTGTTTCCAATCATCCTTCAATACCCCAACCAAGGGTAGTCTTGAGTCCCACAATGTCTTGACTTTGTTCATGTTACTCATTAGTACCTGATATCATCTATTACTCAATGGATTTCAAGAAGCCCTTTTCTTCTTAACGTCATGTCTCCCTTCCTGTCGACATCAACACAGTTTCCAGAAGGGAGGCAGTATCTTGAATCTCATTACCCTTTCAATGAGGAGTCTCAGACATCATAGAGAGAATCATCATTGCTTTATGATTCTGTTGACCCCCATAACATTTGGCTTCAACAAACTCTCATCTTACGGTGGCCCGTCTTACTATGTGACTGTTGCAACTTTTCATACCAGCTGAAGACCTATGAATTTGTTAGGTTGTCAATGCATATGAGTCATCGACACGTCTTACCATCGTCCTTTACTCGCTTCAGAGCCCATTCACCATTCAGAACTGTCATATTCCGTTATCAACCTCCCCCAAGGGCGTTCTAGTTATCTACATCATCATACAACTTTGGTTACAGTCCCACATTTTGGTTTCATGACATGAGCATCGGGCATGCCCGCCTTGTTTGTATACAGATTTTCTTTTTTCTTCCTAGAGAAAGGTTTGGTTTCCATATTTTTCCCTCTCCCTTTGGCAGATCGCTCTTTCAGTTCCTCTTTTCACTCTTCCACGCAATGGCATGATCAAGAAAATAAACATGATGTATTTCAGCTATACGTATGCTCCTAACCTCACACATTAGGGGGGCATATGTTATCACCGAAAAATCATCCGCAACATTAGAAACAACAGCTGAAGAAAGACATCAATGCCAACAACAATTAGTACACCTATAACACTAAAATCCATCAAAAATGCACAAAACTATATACTTGGTTCAAAAATTAAAGTGCACAAATTTACCAAAGGAAGCACGTGCATTGTGCGCAGAATGCGCGGGCTAACACAACCCTACGCACGCACTATGCGCTAAATTTGCAAGATGCACGACTGTATACGAGAAAAGCCACACACTTCTCATGAACGACGCATTTATGAATCTTGTCGGCCTCTCAACCACTTCTAGTCCGACCCCCAACATGATTTGACACTCAGATCTGAGTGAAATCTAGCTTGGAGGTTCGTCAAGGGCTAGGAAGTGCCCTAAAAGGCCCATTGTTCACACTATGAACCAATTGTATCTTTCCATGAATGGACACTATAAATATGTGCCACGGGTGTGTTAGAAAAACAAGAACTTCAAGGTATTGTTATGCTATAAGAATTCCTCTTGGAGAATCCTCTTTTCTCTTTGAATAATTTAAGCACTATAGCAAGGGCCATTCCACCCACATCTTGAGAGGATTGGCATTGTATTTCTTCACCATTGTCACTTGCCATTGCATGAAGAGAAGAGTTCTCTATTAGGGAACTCAAGAGCCCTCCCACGGAGGAATATGGGATTCATAAGTCCCTGCCTTTCTCTACGGTGTTATCATATCAATATATTGATCCATTGGTAGCTATATGATTGTCATTTTTTGTTTTTATTTCCTTGTTTCATGTGTACTTGGTTATCTAATCAACTCACAAACCTTTGTCTTGTTTAGCTGACTTAACTAGGCAAGTAAGTGTTTTTTTTTGCTCACCCATGTGAAAAAACCAACACAACACTTGTGATCAATGTTATCGCCAGCCCAGTCAGAATTGGTGAACTCGATGAG
The DNA here is from genome assembly GCA_032191745.1 of Picea mariana. NCBI lineage: Eukaryota > Viridiplantae > Streptophyta > Pinopsida > Pinales > Pinaceae > Picea > Picea mariana. The sequence goes on along the minus strand of JASDQU010010082.1, from coordinate 71,749 downwards.
GTCAAATGTAGAGTCTGTTGCATATTGAATCCCAAAGGTGATGATGCCATGTATGTATCGAAGGATATGCTTTGCAACCTTCCAATGTAACTCATGTAACTCTTGCATGAATCTAGAGACTACTCCAACTGCATAGGAGAGGTCTGGTCTGGAGTGTGTGAGATACAACAAGCTCCCCACTAGATTTATGTACAGTGTGTTGTCTACCAATGGAGTGTCCCCGCCATCCTCAAGTCTTACTCCTTATAGGAAAGGAGTCAGGGCAACCTTGCAGTCTTTCATGTGAAATCTTTTAAGGAGATCTCATTCATACTTGGCCTAAGACAGTTTCATGCATGATGCATCCTAACTGATCTCTAGTCCAAGGAAGAAATGTAGCAGACCCATGTTCGTCATCAAGAACCTGTCATGTAGAATCCTCTTGACTGCAACAATCGTTGAAGTTGAGCAACCGATGATCAACAAAACATCAACATACAAAACTAGGAGTAGAAGTGAATCAATTGTCCTAAGCATGTAAACATTCAGGTTAGAATTATAGTGTACAAAGTTCTGTGATAGCAGGTAGGAGTCCATCTTGGTATATCATGCCCTCGGGGACTTCTTGAGGCCATAAAGGGGCTTCTTCAGTCGAAAGACCAAAGATGAATCCTACACAAATCCATGGGGCTGATCCATACATATCTTCTTAGAGAGATCGTCATGAAGAAATGCATTCTTCACGTCCATCTGATGGACTTCCCATCCCTTGGATTCCAAAATGGCAAGAGCCAAACGTATGGAATCCATATTCACTATCGGAGCGAAGGTAACATCATAGTCAATGCCGTGCACTTGTTGAAAGCCTTTGGCAACTAGCCTGGCTTTGTATATGCTAACATGTCAATCCACTACGGTCTTGGTCCTATAGACCCATCTGCATTTGACAAGTTTCCTTCCTAAAGGAAGGTGAACCCAATCCTAAGTCTGGTTCTCGAGGAGGGAGTTGTACTCCTACCACATGGTGGATTCCCAAAATGGATTTCCAGCAGCCTCGCCATAGGACTGTGGATCTGAAGATTGAACCAAGAAAATATGCATGGGTGGCATTGGTTCAGTGATAGTGAGTGCAAGTGGAGGTTCCTCAAAATTAGATTGAGTCCTCCTAGTATCACCTGGATCCCCAACAAGATCTCTTGCATCTTGAAGAGTAGTCTTGCCCCACTTGGGCCTCGGATCTGGCTCTACAACTGCATCTGTGTACACTGACTCTACATATGACTGTATTGACTTGGTGTCTGAATCATGTGAATACTCTGAATCAGAACTCTCATATGAAGAAGATTCATCATTTTCATGCTCATCGTCTCTGATAGGTGGAATAACAAAAGTGTATGCATGCGACTGTTGAGGTACATGAGAGACACTTTCCTTGAATTGGAGACTATGCTCAATGATGAACTGGTTCAAGGAAAGATCAATGAGTTTTTATCCCTTCACATAGTCAGTGTATCCAACAAAGATGAAACATGTGCTCTATGGATCAAGTGTCTTCCTCTTGTCAGAGGGAATCTGGGCCCATCCATGAGAACCGAATATACAAAAGTGGGTAACTTCTAGTTCAATGCCACTCCAAAGCCCATAGGGGGTATTATCCTTGACAGATCTATGGGGAGATATGTTTTGTATGTAGGTTGCACAATTAATTGTTTCAACCCATAATCTATGTGGAAGTGACTTTGCATGTAGCATGCAAGATGCCATCTCTTTCAAAGATATATTTTTCCACTCAATAACTCTGTTTTGTCGTGGAGTATAAGGAAGTGTGTGTTGTAACTGAATCCCATCCTCATGAAAAAGATTATGTATCTCATGGTTGACATACTCTCCCCCATTGTCTGTTCAGAGGACTTTTATATTCTTTCCTGACTATGTTTCAACAAGGGCTTTGAAATCTTTGAGATGTTGAAAGACCTATGATTTTTTCTTGAGAAAGCGTGAGAAATCATCAACAAAAATGAGCATGTACCTTGATTTATTGATTGATGAATGCGGAAAAGGGTCCATGAGGTCACTATGGATCATATCTAAGGGAAATGAAGCTTTCTGAGTCTTTCCTTTATTGAATTTCTCTTGAGGGTGTTTTCCAAGAACACATCCCTCACAAATTCCTTTGGAGAAGTGGATGTTAGATAGACCATCAACCATTCCCTACTTTGTAAGTTGTTTCATATATCTAAAATTTAAATGTTCGAACCTTTCGTTCCATATCCTATTTCTTTCATTAGCATGGGTAAGCAGTAGTGCAGAATCTGGTTCAATAAATTCATAAAATGTGTAGAGACTGGATTGATGATTTACCTCACCAGTAGCAACCTTGGAATTGGTTTTCATGTCATAGATATCCACTGCATCATGTGTGAATATGATTCTTTTTCCGGTGCTTAAGTTTTTCATCTAATACATGGAGAGAAGATTGACATAATGTTTGGGAACGTGTAGCACATTCTTGAAGCTTCTGTTTGTGAGTTCAATTCTTCCTTTGCCTGTGACCTTGACTGGAAAGTTGTCTCCCATCAGAATAGGAGGACCTTTGCATGCTTCCGTCATATATATATCATAGGTCCAATAAACTCCCAA
>JASDQU010010082.1:54253-68670 GCA_032191745.1 Picea mariana | reverse complement strand
AGTGAAGGTCTTGGTGAAGATGTTTGTAGTCTGTTCTGCTAAAGGATAGAACTGCAAGTCGATGATCCCCTCATGTGCTAAGTCCCAAATGTAGTGAATGTGTATCTTGATGTGCTTTGTCTGTTGCTTCTAAGCTAGATCTTTGCAGAACTTCAGAGTTTCCTGGTTGTCACACTAGATGACGATCGCCCGATGAAACTGGATGTGCAACTCAGTGAGAAAATGTTGTAGCCACATAGACCGAATGGTTATGTTAACAAACCCTCTGTACTCTGCCTCGTATGAAGATAGATAAATATCAACTTGCTTCTTTCTCGACCAACAGATGGTCCCATAACACAGATTGAGTGAGTAACCGGATGTGGACTTGCTGTTATCACCAAAAAATCATCTGCAACATTAAAAACAACGGTTGAAGAAAGACATCAATGCCATAAAAAATTAGTATACCTACAACACAAAAATCCATCAAAAAGGCACAAAACTATATACTTGGTTCAAAAAATTAAAGTGCATAAATTCACTAAAGAAAACGTGCGCATTGTGTGCAGAATGCGCAGACTAACATATCCCTAAGCTCGCATTGTGCACAGAATGCACAAGATGCATGATTGTATACGAGAAAAGTCGTGCCAGCCCCTCAACCACTTCCAGTCCGACCCCCAACACAATTTGACACTTAGATCTGAGCGGAATCTATCTTGGAGGTTGGTCAAGGAATAGGAAGTGCCCTAAAAGGCCCCTTGTTCACACTATGAACCATTTGTATCTTGTCATGAATGGACACTATAAATATGTGCCATGGGTATGATAGAAAAATAAGAACTTCAAGGTATTTCTATGCTGCAATAATTCTTCTTAGAGAATCCTCTTTTCTCTTTGAATCATTCAAGCACTATAACAAGGGCCATTCCACTCACCTCTTGAGAGGATTGGCATTATATTTCTTCACCATTGTCACTTTCCATTGAATGAAGAGAAGAGCTCTCTATTAGGGAACTCAAGAGCCCTCCCAAGGAGGAAGAGGGGATTCATAAGTCCCTATCTTTCTCTACGATGTTAGACTATCAATATATTGATCCATTGGTAGCTATATGATTGTCATTTTTTGTTTTTCATGGTTCTAGTTCTTGCAAGCTTCTCTAACATTTATTTCTTTTTGTTTTTCTTTTTATATCCTTGTTTCATGTGTATTTGGTTATCTAATCAACTCACAAACCTCTGTCTTGTTTCAATGACTTAACTAAGCAAGTAAGTGTTGTGTTTTTTCTCACCCATGTGACAAAACCAACGCAACAGATTGGCAACCATACTGGGGATTGCAAATCAAATTCCTCCCTATTTAAGTCTTGAGAGCACTTATTTCTAATTGTTTGGACATGCAGGTACCAAAACCGGCCTAATCCAGTCTTCCAAAGTCTGAATTCAGAGCCAAGGCAAGAGAATTTCATTTTGAAATTTCTTTCCCGACGCGTGACAGGCAATGCACGACTTTTGAGGCACACAGATGTGCATTATGTGCACTCTACGCTCTGTGTGCATGACAGGGTTCATAATGTCGCGCATTATGCACACTTTGTGCACTTTGTGCGACTGTCAAAACTACAACCTGTGCATAAGTTCATTTTTTGCAAATTGTAAGGTTTTTTATGAGTGGTTTGAGGGCCCCTTGCCTTCAGATTTTAATTTCCCGCACTTTGTAAAGCAATCACACTTCACTTAGAGTCCTTTCTTACAAGAAAAGTTAGCTAACATAAGCACATAGGGGTAAAAAGAATCACAATTCTTCTCTTTGCTTTGTTGCCACATGGATGGCTCATTTGGCATTTACAATTTTGAGTTGAAGTTATTGCTTTGTCAAACACAATCAACTAATTTGGGACTAGAAATAAATTTTAACCCTCAATTATGCTCTTCCCCCGCACCCAAGTGTGATCTCAGGAATAAGAAAAAGTGGTTGAAAGGAAATTTCATCTCCATTAACAAATCATTAGGAGAGGACAAAACCCCCCCTAGGGTACCTCTTAGTTTTGGAAATCATCTTAAAGCTTTGTAAGGGCCCATACATGCCTACGTGTTTGCAATCTTAGGATAGTTTCTAAAAAGATTTCTTAGTCTAGACAACACTCTAGGAAAGTTTAAAAGATCAAGCAACGGGCCCATACATGCCCACATGTCTACAATCCTAGGATAGTTTCAAAAGCTTATTTAGTGTAGACAACATTCTAGGGTGTTTAAAGGATCAAGTAAGGACCCATATGTCCACATTGCTAGTTCTCTAGGGCTTTAAATATTCCGCAAGGTTGTACGAAAGAAACATAGTAAGCTAGTTAAGAAGATTTGTAAGGACCATAGGAAGTCCACATGCTGCAATCTTATACTTAACTTATTAAAAATATTTTTCACACTTTTCACTTTCTTGCACACAAAGCCACTCCTCACACACATTATTTCTATTAGAATAGTGGAGTTCGAAGTAAGCTTTCTTTTTTAGTACTTGCAAAGTTCTTCAAAAAGAATTCTAAAAGATCCGACTACTTCTTGAGAAATTATCCACACCAATTTAATTCAAACGAGGTTGGTCCATGACCCTAATCTCTCATCCCACTCCATATAAAAATTTTCTAAGAACGCGCTAAATTTTCCTCCACAGGAGGTGCCGAAAGAAATTTTTAGTCTAGATAGGACTCGGGGGTAGGCATCCAAATAACCCCCTGTTATCAGGTTCTCACATTTTGAAACAATAGAAGTTGAGAATAGGGATCCTTCAAATCCTCCAAGTCAAGTGCTCCTATACCATAAGGCAGGGAGATACCCGTGAAGGGTCGAAGGATGAGGTATGGTTGTTCTGAGCATCCCTCCTTGAGTCACCCAACTCTTGTGAGGGTATCCAGCCCGTGACCTGTTTTTTAGGCCAAAAATATAAATGCTACACTTTGACCGAGGTACTTAGTGGCCAAACTTAAGATATCTACCCAGGGGGCGGTTTTGGGTTGCAATCGCACCTTGGTTAGATTTTGTCTGGCTATTGGGAAATATCGCCAGCTCTTTTGGGATATGCACCCTCTATCCCTCATTATAACTGACTATTTCAACCTTCACTAGTTCCTCTTTCAGTGGATTTAGACCTGACTATTGAGTGTTATTGGAAGGCCTAGTGCTAAATTGAGAGGAAGGACGATAGATATTTTAGGACACGATCATTTATTTTTTGTCTTTTTTCCCCACGCGGACAAAATCAGCCTATCGACATGCTTTTTTATTTTACAGTCGCTGTATGATGTTCATTTGATCACATGCAATTGTGAGTTATACTATTTTTTTAAGGTAAAAAATATAAAAAACGCTTTTTCATTTATTTCTCTCTTGTCACCATTTGCACACATTCACTTTGCTAGTCGGAACCATAGGGAAACCACAGAATCCCCGTCATTCTAGACGCTTGCAAAATCTCTCTCTTATTCTAGGAGGAGTCCCTAGTCTTGCCAACTCATCGACTCAACCATCTCACACTCCAGTGAGTTCTACTATTTTTGGATCAGTGTTACTTTGTTCCACTTTGCTTGGGTCAAATACCCAAGGCAATCCATCTATTGGTTCTCCTTCACAAGGGGGCGGGAGTCAAACTTCTTCTTAAGGAAGAAGTACAAAACCACCAAATTCCTCTCAAGGGACAGGTCCACTACCTACACACACAATGGCTGGAATTGATCCTCCACCAAACCCCCCTTTTCCATACTTGGCATCCCTCAACATTCATTATTTAACCAAAATCATGAATGACCCCATTTTACATGATGCCACTTGGCCCAATATGCCTACCAAATTGCCTTCAGACATTCCAAAGTTTGAATGAAAACCAGGGGAAGACCCCACCAACCATATTATGACCTTCTACTTATGGTGCTCTTCAAACAACATCATGGATAATTCCATCCGCTTAAGGTTATTTCAAAGAACCATCGTTGGTTCATTAGGCAAATGGTATGTGGACGAAAAATCAGGGTCCCATATGACCTTTGAATCATTGGCCAAAGCCCTTTTGTCCTTTTTCCAATTACCAGTTCGTCATGACACTGGTTTAGAACTTCTCTCTGAGTTCAAACAAACCACTGCTATCCATATCGCTAACCACATCCATGAATGGAGGCGACGACGTAGTTTGTGTAAAGCAGAAACCACCAAAGAACAATGTCTCGATTGGTTTCTCAAATCACTCATCCCTGTGATTTCCAAGGATGTAGCATCCACTTTTCCTCAATCATAAGAGGAAGCCATCAACAAGGCCCATCAATTCGACCTCCTATATGCCCAATCAAGTTACTTGTACACAGTATTTACTGATGCATTCAGACCCCTACCATTTGGCTAGGACAAACCTGGGGTTTCTCACATGGCAGATGGGTTGATTGGTGCTATGAAACATCTCAACCCTTACATCCACCCACCCCCTACTTATGGTGCAAACCAATATTCACAACCATATGGAGGGACATCTTATTACCCTCCTCCCACTCACCAATAGTCATATCCTGTGGCTCCCCCTCCGTCGTTGGGAGGACCCCCACCGGTACCCATGATACATCTGGTCTCTCAATCAAGTATGAGTTCACCCCCAACCCCCACATATAACCCCAACAATAGTGGAAGTACTTCAACTTCCTATATTCCATATGGATCGTATCCACAAAACAATCCATATTTTCTATTTCATGTTCCTCCCCAATGAGTTGCTCCTCCACCGGGAAAACTACATATCGACGTTAATTTTATTTAGCCCTCTCCCATTCAACATGTTCATGATTTTGAACAGTTGAATATGGAAAATACGTCCCATCAACCGAATAATTCCAAGAAGAAAGGAAAAAATTGAAACAATGGCAATCTGATACCATGAGGAAATAACCCCCAACAAAATTGTCCCGTTGGGGGCAACCAGAATCAAGGCAACCAAAACCCCCAAGGGGGAAACAATAACAATCAACCACGACAAGGTAAGAACAATAATCTCACAACTAACTTCCCTTTCTCTCTATGTAGTGATTATGGACATTATACTCACCACTTCCCCCAAATTGTCAATTACAAACAGATGAAAGAATCGATGAACCCTCAACGCCCTCTAACACCACCTGCCCCTCAGCAGGCCCCACAACATTATTTTCAACCACCACCTCTGTTCATCTTGAAAAACCCTATTCCACACTAATGTGTGATGAATACCCAACAAGAGATAAACTCCACCCCACCACAAATGGGGCAATATCAAAACCCAAGTCCCAATCAGCTTGGAAATCCAGTTGATCGCAATATCCTCCATACCAGCGAAGAAGAGATTCTTCTACAAAAACGTGGCCGCCAATATGGAATCCCTCTCGAATCTACCCCAACCACCTTAGAATCAAATCCAGATACAGCCAGACAACCATTAATGATCCCACGCCCTAACACTGAACCCAATCCCCGTATAACCTGCATACCTTTACGACAGAATGTACATAACCCTCATGCTAGGGTCACCCATAATTATAGTTTGGTCGATGATTCAACACAATCCCCTGCATCCATCTCTGTGTTGGAGGTCCTCCAAACCTGTCCATCATAGCACAAATACTTTCTTTCCTCCTTGTGGGCAGTCAACCAAGATGATACTCAACTCATCAGTTTTGATCTCGATAGCGGAGAACCACACCTCCCTACACTGGTAGATTTTCAGATACCAGTTAAGATATGGAGCATCACAATTCATCGATGCATCATCAATGAAGGTGCATCCACATGCATCATGTCCAAAGTCGTATGGCATAAAATTAGCTCACCTAAGCTAGTACCATATGCCATCACCATGAGAGCTTATGACGGTCGACTATCATCTCTTGAAGGGATCTTCCAAAATGTCCCCATAGAACTTGGGGGAAAAACCATCCTGATTGACATTGTAGTTATCGACGAGCCACTTGATTAGAATATCTTGTTTGGGCATAGCTACATGTATGCTATGAAGGTTGTAGCCTCTTTTGTGTTTCATACGATGATGTTCCCCCATAACGGGAAAATCGTCACAATCGATCAACTTACACATTATGAGCCTAATCATTCCACCAACATTGATAACATCCTCCCCCTTATCCGCACTATCTCAGATGCTTGTCCAGTCATCGATATTAGCCTTGAAATATTCAAGTACCCCTCGTTGTAAGGAACTTATCATGGAGCACCACCTCTCCTAAACTCCTTTATTTCAGCACAAGTGTGTGTATTTTCCTCTAATGGAACAGATATCGGAGACAATACTCCTCTCACTGAGTCCCCTCCCCACATCAACGGTCCACCAGTTGGTGAACTACTACCTCAGGAATTCCCTAAAAACACCACTGAACCACTCTAGGGGGAAATACTAGTTTGGGAGACAGTCCTCCAATCCATTACCTAAATCCCTTTTTTCTACCCCCCACTTGGAGTTCAAGCATTCCAGGTAGCTGCTACTCTCACCCTTCCCAACATGGTTCTCACCATCCTTGTATGGTATCTCCATCCACCTTCTATGGTTCCTCCACCATCTCTCCCTCCTCATATAGAGGGATTACCGATGTAGATCCCAGTACATGCTCCTGCCACGCCACCCTCACCCCCAACTGGAGGAAACACCACCACCACTGGGGGCAGACGAAGGAAGAATGATCCCATAGCTCCGCTCCCTCCCTGATATCAACCTCCTTGTGCACTATGCAAAAGAGAAGGACACCCCACTAACAGATGTCCTACTCTTCCTGAGTTACACAATCTTATCTAGCTCCCTAAAGTAACCCCATTGCTTACCACTCCACCAAGTACCTTCATTGCTACTACAGAGTCCTCAAACACACACAAGAAAAGGTTATGAACCGATTTCGCTTGTTCCATATGCTCAGAGTACGGCCATTGCACTCATCATTGCGCATCTCTACCTCAATTCCGCCAAACATTAGTCACAGTACGCCACACATCCCTCCCTGATCCCTCTCAGGATCTCCCTACTGCTGCTCACATTACTGGTATTCATTATATTTCTTTGTCAGTCTCCGCGCGAATGAGATACCATCCACAATATTTTGACATTTGGTTTATTCCAAGCAAGTCATCACACCTTGTACACAATATCCCTTCTACGTCCTCATCCCTTGAGGACAATAACACTTACAAAGATATTTTGGAGGAACTAACTACCCCTGATTGCCCATGGAATGTGCTCCATCATCGAGCACTTTTCCTCCCACAAGAGGCCTTTCACCCTCCTACCCAAGCTTCCCTGTGCGCAATTGAAACCAAGGATTTTATTACTCCTAGGCATATTGACTGGTTCAAAAACCGTATCCCTTCCCCCAATGCTTTTGAAGAAGGAAACATGGCCAACATCTCCCCCATAGTCAAAATTGATATTTCCATTAAACCAGGCATCGTAGAAGAAATCACCATTGGTGCCGCATTCTCCCATGAAGAAATCATGGCTTACAAAGCTCTCTTTCAGGAATATTGAAACATTTTTTCCTAGTCATATACGGAGATGCCTGGCCCCGATCCTTCTATAGTTGAACATCAAATCATCACCTGGTCGGATATCACTCGGTTAACAAGTCATTTATGGCCTCAATCTGCACGATCGAACCCGACATAGAGTTCGGCCCAGAACAATGTCGTGTCACAATGGTCTCCACCTTGTCCTCCCCTGGAAGATGGGGGTCCACGACCAAAGACCTCCCCCAGAATGGGAGTCCTATCAAAAAATAGAGTATGTCCTATGCTGCAAAGAACATCAGCTTCTCCCCCTGCACCACAAAACACTACAGGTCAGTGCTCCACATATGGATCAGAAACTACAGTAGAAACTCCTACGACCATATCAAAGGGTAGTCGAAAAAATTTAGCATCCCACAGGCTACCAATTGTCTGTGTACTCCAAGATTCTCCCTAAAAACATCTCTCAAACGATCCCAGTGCCGCTCTCGCTAGTGGACCGACATCGTACTCAAAGACTCTGTTGATCACCTGCATTCACCCAGAAACACCTGATCAGCCACATCATCCATCAAAAGTCATAAACATAAAAAAATCATACACCCCTTTGCTTGCCCATAGTGCACAACTTTTCCCCATATAGTTGTGCATATATCCATGATTGTTCTTCAGACAACTACGCACTAATGCACAACTATCACACCCACAACCGCGCATGGGTGCACAATTGTCACTCCTACAGGCGCGCATCCAATGCACGCCCATCTGTCTAGACCACACACACATATGCGTGACTATTACCTATACAAATGTACATTATGCGCGGGGTTTCCCAACACAATCGCACATTCATCAATGCATGACCTTTTGGGAGAAACCCACACATAATGTGCGGGAAACTGAGTTCTACCCGCGCACACATGCATGGGTATTCCCCCTTTTCCAGTGCACTAGAGTGCACCTACCCTTAAAAACCCTTGTATGACCCTCTGTATAGCCCCTACCTAACATCCATCCAATTCAAAAAATGTAGGACGATAAGGCTACTAACATGTCTCTCAGAACGCCCGGTTCGGTAGCCTCACGTTCGCGTAATCTCCAAATCACCTCACAATTGTCTCGCCAGATCAACAATAGTGTCGGTGCAAATGAGGTGACATTGTGGGCCCACCATCCATATATAGCCCCTTTTTCCCAACTTCCACACTCTATTACAGAATCCCAGAGCCTCTGTTTTTTAACCCATTCTCAGCCACGAGATCCCGATCTAGCCATCTACACATTCATATTCCTTGAGTTCTCATCTACACTTCTCCCCGGAGGAGCATTTTGTTTTCACACCACGTTCAGGTATGCATGCTCACTTTCAGTTTTAATCAAATAGATGTTATATATTCTTTATCATCATATATTGTTCATGTCTGGTATTTGAGTTTTTGTGTACAGATACTTGTTCAACAAGCTTACAGCCCCTTCAAGTATATGTTCGACACTAGCATGTAATTACTCCCTCTGTAAAATAATTGCATATCCCAGTCACACCCTTTGACATTTTCCTTTAGGGTCCCTACATCTGGATCTGCGGTATCTTTACCTCAGTCACATTTTGGTACTATCAACCGATAACACTCTCCCACACATGAGTTGTCCCATTCACAATTTCCCTTGGAAACTTGACACTCATGTTGATTTCAGCCCCCCTAGGATTGGGAGTCCCAACAGTATTTTTCACTTCCGAGAATGAACCCCATACTTCTTCTCATCATATTGCTAACCTTCCCAATGGACTCCCGGGTCATATCACCCTACACTTGGTTTTATTGAATGCACCCCCGTAGTTCCATTATCCCTCCATCTCATGCACCATCATTTTTCCCATCTGTAGATTTTCCTCCATCCATTTACCTAATACATAAACCCACCCATGGGGCCCCCACCCTCCACCAGTTATCTTTCAAAAACTTGTGCTCTAAATAGGCCAAGCCATCTTTTCACCAGGGCACCCATTTCTTTATTTGTATACTCAACCCAACTCATTCTTTATTTCTTTGGTAATTGTATAAAGCCCTTGTTTCCAGCATATACATAGATTTTTAGTCGTCATCCTCGATGGCCTTCTTTTACCTAGAAAAGAAAACCATGTTGCTCTTGGTTGGGGCATCCACCCTTTTTCATATCAACATCGTTAAAAAAAACCCGAGTATCCCAAATCCATGTGCCCACGATCTCCGAGTTTTCCCACTTTGTTGGCCTTCGACACAATTTAACCCCATATCTAGTCGTCCCCCTGACACTAGATCCAGTTTTATGGTTGTTTCCAGTCATCCTTCAATACCCCAACCAAGGGTAGTCTTGAGTCCCACAACGTCTTGACTTTGTTCATGTTACTCATCAGTACCTGATATCATCTATTACTCAATGGATTTCAAGAAGCCCTTTTCTTCTTAACGTCGTGTCTCCCTTTCTGTCGACATCAACACAGTTTCCAGAAGGGAGGTAGTATCTTGAATCTCATTACCTTTTCAATGAGGAGTCTCAGACATCATAGAGAGAATCACCATTGATTTATGATTCCGTTGACCCCCATAACATTTGGCTTCAACAAACTCTCATCTTACGGTGGCCCGTCTTACTATGTGACCATTGCAACTTTTCATACCAACTGAAGACCTATGAATTTGTTAGGCTGTCAATGCATATGAGTCATCGACACGTCTTACCGTCGTCCTTTACTCGCTTCAGAGCCCATTCACCATTCAGAACTTTCATATTCCGTTATCAACCTCCCCCAAGGGCGTTGTAGTTATCTACATCATCATACAACTTCAGTTACAGTCCCACATTTTGGTTTCATGACATGAGCATCAGGCATGCCCGCCTCGTTTGTATACATATTTTATTTTTTCTTCCTAGAGAAAGGTTTGGTTTCCACATTTTTCCCTCTCCCTTTGGCAGATCGCTCTTTTAGTTCCTCTTTTCACTCTTCCATGCAATGACACGATCAAGAAAATAAACATTGATGTATTTCGGCTATACATATGCTCCTAACCTCACACATTAGGGGGCATATGTTATCACCGAAAACTCATCCACAACATTAGAAACAACAGTTGAAGAAATACATCAATGCCAACAACAATTAGTACACCTACAACACCAAAATCCATCAAAAATGCACAAAACTATATACTTGGTTCAAAAATTAAAGTGCACAAATTCACCAAAGGAAGCACGTACATTGTGCGCAGAATGCGCAGGCTAACACAACCCCAAGCACACACTATGTGCTGAATTTGCAAGATGCGCGATTGTATACGAGCAAAGCCACACACTTCTCATGAACGACACATTTATGAATCTTGTCGGCCCCTCAACCACTTCTAGTCTGACCCCCAACATGATTTGACACTCAGATCTGAGTGAAATCTAGCTTGGAGGTTGGTCAAGGGCTAGGAAGTGCCCTAAAAGGCCCATTGTTCACACTATGAACAAATTTTATCTTTCCATGAATGGACACTATAAATATGTGCCATGGGTGTGCTAGAAAAATAAGAACTTCAAGGTATTATTATGCTGTAAGAATTCTTCTTGGAGAATTCTCTTTTCTCTTTGAATCATTTAAGCACTATAGCAAGGGCCATTCCACTCACCTCTTGAGAGGATTGGCATTGTATTTCTTCACCATTGTCACTTGCCATTGCATGAAGAGAAGAGCTCTCTATTAGGGAACTCAATATCCCTCCCAAGGAGGAATATGGGATTCATAAGTCCCTGCCTTTCTCTACGGTGTTATCCTATCAATATATTGATCCATTGGTAGCTATATGATTGTCATTTTTTGTTTTTCACGGTTCTAGTTCTTGCAAGCTTCTCTAACATTTATTTGTTTTTGATTTTGATTTTATTTCTTTGTTTCATGTGTACTTGGTTATCTAATCAACTCACAAACCTTTGTCTTGTTTAGCTGACTTAACTAGGCAAGTAAGTGTTTTTTTTTTCTCACCCATGTGAAAAAACCAACACAACACTTGTGATCAATGTTATCACCAACCCTGTCAGAATCAGTGAACTCGATGAGGTCAAATTTAGAGTCTGTTGCATATTAAATCCCGAAGGTGATGGTTCCATGTATGTATCGAAGGATATGCTTTGCAACCTTCCAATGTAGCTAATGCAACTCTTGCATGAATCTAGAGACTACTCCAACTGCATAGGAGAGGTCTGGTCTGGAGTGTGTGAGATACAACAAGCTCCCCACTAGATTTATGTACAGTGTGTTGTCTACCAATGGAGTGTCCCCGCCATCCTCAAGTCTTACTCCTTATAGGAAAGGAGTCAGGGAAACCTTGCAGTCTGTCATGTGAAATATTTTAAGGAGATCTCGTTCATACTTGGCCCAAGACAGTTTCATGCATGATGCATCCTAACTGATCTCTAGTCCAAGGAAGAAATGTAGCGGACCCATGTTCGTCATCAAGAACCTGTCATGTAGAATCCTCTTGACTACAACAATCGTTGAAGTTGAGCAACCGATGATCAACAAAACATCAACATACAAAACTAGGAGTAGAAGTGAATCAATTGTCCTAAGCATGTAAACATTCGGGTTATAATTATAGTGTACAAAGTTCTGTGATAGCAGGTAGGAGTCCATCTTGGTATACCATGCCCTCGGGGCCTTCTTGAGGCCATAAAGGGGCTTCTTCAGTCGAAAGACAAAAGATGAATCCTGCACAAATCCATGGGGATGATCCATATAGATCTCCTTAGAGAGATCGTCGTGAAGAAATGCATTCTTCACGTCCATCTGATGGACTTCCCATCCCTTGGATTCCAAAATGGAAAGAGCCAAAGGTATGGAATCCATATTCGCTATCGGAGTGAAGGTAACATCATAGTCAATGCCGTGCACTTGTTGAAATCCTTTGGAAACTAGCCTGGCTTTGTATATGCTAACATGTCAATCCACTACACTCTTGGTCCTATAGACCCATCTGCATCTGACAAGTTTCCTTCCTAAAGGAAGGTGAACCCGATCCTAAGTCTGGTTCTCGAGGAGGGAGTTGTACTCCTACCACATGGTGGATTCCCAAAAGGGATTTCCAGCAGCCTAGCCATAGGACCGTGGATCTGAAGACTGAACTAAGAAAATATGCATGGGTGGCATTGGTTCAGTGATAGTGAGTGCAAGTAGAGGTTCCTCGAAATCAGATTGAGTCCTCCTAGTATCAGCTGGATTCCCAACAATATCTCTTGCATCTTGAAGAGTAGTCTTGTCCCACTTGGGCCTCGGATCTGGCTCTGCAACTGCATCTGTGTGCACTGACTCTACATATGACTATATTGACTTGGTGTCTGAATCATGTGAATACTCTGAATCAGAACTGTCATATGAAGAAGATTCATCATTTTCATGCTCATCATCTCTGATAGGTGGAAGAACAAAAGTGTTTGCATGTGAATGTTGAGGTACATGAGAGACACTTTCCTTGAATTGGAGACTATGCTCAATGACGAACTGGTTCAAAGAAATATCAATGAGTTTGTATCCCTTCACATAGTCGGTGTATCCAACAAAGATAAAATATGTGCTCTATGGATCAAGTGCCTTCCTCTTGTCAGAGGGAATCTGGGCCCGTCCACGAGAACCGAATATACAAAAGTGAGTCACTTCCAGTTCGAGGCCACTCCAAACTTCATAGGGGGTATTATCCTTGACAGATCTATGGGGAGATATGTTTTGTATGTAGGTTTCACAATTAATTGTTTCAACCCATAATCTATGTGGAAGTGACTTTGCATGTAGCATGCAAGATGCCATCTCTTTTAGAGATATATTTTTCCACTCAACAACTCTGTTTTGTTGCGGAGTATAAGGAGTTGTGTGTTGTAACTAAATCCCATCCTCATGAAAAAGATTATGTATCTCATGGTTGACATACTCTCCCCCATTGTCTGTTCAGAGGACTTTTATATTCTTTCCTGACTATGTTTCAACAAGGGCTTTGAAATCTTTGAGGTGTTGAAAGACCTATGATTTTTTCCTGAGAAAGCGTGAGAAATCATCAACAAAAATGAGCACGTACCTTGATTTATTGATTGATGAATGCGGAAAAGGGTCCATGAGGTCACTATGGATCATATATAAGGGAAATGAAGCCTTCTGAGTCTTTCCTTTATCGAATCTCTCTTGAGGGTGTTTTCCAAGAACACATCCCTCAGAAATTCCTTTGGAGAAGTGGATGTCAGGTAGACCATCAACCATTCCCTACTTTGTAAGTTGTTTCATATATCTAAAATTTAAATGTTCGAACCTTTCGTTCCATATCCTATTTCTTTCATTAGCATGGGTAAGCAGTAATGCAGAATTTGGTTCAATAAATTCAGAAAATGTGTAGAGACTGGATTGATGATTTATCTCACCAGTAGCAACCTTGGAATTGGTTTGCATGTCATAGATATCCACTGCATCAGGTATGAATATGATTCTTTTTCTGGTGCTTAAGTTTTTCATCTAATACATGGAGAGAAGATTGACATAAAGTTTGGGAACGTGTAACACATTCTCAAAGCTTTCGTTTGTGAGTTCAATTCTTCCTTTGCCTGTGACCTTGACTAGAAAGTTGTCCCCCATCAGAATAGGAGGACCTTTGCATGCATCCAATGAAGAGTAGACTTCTTTTGTGGCTTCCATGTGGTGTGATGCACTTGAATCTACGTTCCAAGCATTGGGAGAGAAGTTGATGGAAATCAAAGCATGTCTAGATTTCCTTTCTTGGGATTCTGATCTTCTGGCTTCTTCTTCTTCTTAGCACCCTTGGGGATGAAATCTCCAAGGTTTTTTTGTTAAATTGTTTGGGCCATTTGCTCTATCTGTTTCTGCATACATGTGGACTCTGGATGGAATCATTTATGGAAGTAAG
>JASDQU010010082.1:25908-38526 GCA_032191745.1 Picea mariana | reverse complement strand
GAGGGGAATCTGGATGTCGAGGAGCTACTAGATTGGATTAGAGCTCTCGACACATACTTCGATTATGAGGATATAGAAGAAGATAAGAAAGTCAAGCATGTTGTCACACGCTTGAAAGGACACGCAGCATTGTGGTGGGACGAGCTACAAGCTGACAGACGCTGCAAAGGCAAGCAGAAGATCAAGAGCTAGGATCAGATGATCACGAAGATGAAGGCGAAGTTCATCTCAAGAGACTACCAAATTTCTTTGTTCAGGAGGATGCAGAACCTGAGACAGAAGATGATGACAGTGAAGGAATACACTGAAGAATTCTATCGACTGAACATCAGAGCCGGTCATCGAGAGAGCGATGATGAGAAGGTTGCCAGATATCTGAATGGTCTGAGATACGACATTCAGGATGAGTTGAGCATGGTAACCATCCGAACTGTGGAGGATGCTTATCAGATGGCTCTGAAGGCAGAGGAGAAGCTGAGCCGTAAGCAAGGTCAGCGAGGGTGAGGCAGGAGTCAGCCCAGAGGCAAGGCAGTTGCCCAGGACAAATACCAGAAGCCCAAAGAGGAATGGAAGAAACCTCAGGGTAAAGTTGAAAGAGGTGGTACCTCACAGCGAAGACAGCCACACATTGAACAGAGAGGACAACAAATTGATCAACGAGGATATTATGTTGATGAAAACACTCTTCCTCGTACTAGAGGTCGAGGTCGAGGAGGAGTAATCACATGTTTTACATGTGGGAAGAATGGGCACAAGTCTTACGAGTGTCCAAAGAAAAAGAAGGACATTGGAGAAGCTCACATCACTGAAGCTCAGAGGCGGGATGTTGAGACTAAAGACGCAGAAGGTGGAAGATCGCTTGCGGTGCATAAAGTCCTTTTGACACCCGAGAAGGAGGTGGAGAATTCGGTTCAAAGGACTCGACTGTTCAGAACAACTTGCAAGACCAAGGATAGGGTGTGCAAGGTTATTGTGGACAGTGGTAGCACGGATAATCTCGTTTCAACTGAGATGGTGAAAAAGCTGGAGCTGGAGACGACTGATCATCCCAGCCCATACAGAGTTTCGTGGCTACAAAAAGGACACTAGGTAACTGTTGCTAAACAATGCTTGGTTGAATTCAAAATAGGTGGATATAATGATAAAATCCTGTGTGATGTTATTCCCATGAATGTATGTCATTTATTTCTGGGTAGACCATGGCAATATGACAGAAATGTGATTCATGATGGGAGAATGAACACATATACTCTAGAGAAGAATGGGAGAACCCATATGTTGCTTCCAATAAAGGATAAATAGGTGAAGTCGGAAGTAAACAACACAATACTTCTCATGAGTGGAAAAGAGCTTCTTACAGAGGTTGAGAAGAAGGAAGATCCACAATTCTTTGTTGTCAGAAAGCCGAGGATTGTTCTGACTAGCACAAGAGTGGATGATTTACCAGATGAAGTTCGGGAACTGTTGGAAGAGTTCATTGACATCATAGTGGACGAATTACCTCATTCGTTGCCACCGATGAGAAGTGTGAGTCATCACATTGATCTCATACCAAGAGCTAGTTTACCAAACAAAGCAACGTACAGATTGACGCCGCAGGAGAATGAGGAGGTCAAGAGATAGATCCAGGAGTTATTGGACAAAGGATTAGTCAGGGAGAGCTTAAGCCCATGTGTTGTTCCGACAGTACTCAATCCGAAGAAGGATGGAGGTTGGAGGATGTGTACCGACTCAAGAGCGATCAACAAGATAACCATCAGGTACAGGTTTCCACTGTCGAGGATGGATGATCTGATGGATTGCGGATACCACTAGATTCGTATGAGAGAAGGTGATGAATGGAAAACAACCTTCAAAACAAATGAAGGATTATGAATGGCTAGTCATGTCGTTTGGCTTGACGAATGCACCAAGTACCTTTATGAGGCTGATGAATGAAGTCCTGAGGGAGTTCATCGGGAAGTTCGTCATTGTTTATTTGGACGATATACTGATTTACAGTAAGTCAGAGGCTGAACACCTAGAGCATTTGGCTATTATAATGAAGAATCTACAGCAGGAGAAGCTGTTGATAAATATGAAGAAGTCCTCATTTATGAAGACAGAGCTCATTTACTTGGGTTTTGTTATTTCAGTGAATGAGTTGAGGATGGATCCGGATAAGGTAGAAGTGGTCAGGAATTGGCCATCACCGAGAAATATTTTCAAGGTGAGAAGTTTTCATGGTTTGGCTAGTTTCTACCGGAAATTCATCAGAAATTTCAGCGGAATCAGCGCAACGATGATGGATACAGTGAAGAATCGGCATAAGTCTTTTCATTGGACAACAGAGGTTGAGAAGAGCTTCAATCTGTTGAAGCGGAAGATCACAGAGCAACCAGTCTTGGTGTTGCCGGATTTCCAGAAAACATTTCAGGTGAAATGTGATGCAAGCGGGTTTGCCATAGGAGCGGTCTTAAGTCAGGAAGACAGACCAGTTGCATATTTCAGCGAGAAGCTGGATGAGGCGAAACTGAAATACTCCACGTATGATAAATAATTTTATGCTATCATACAGACGTTGAAGAAGTGGAGGCATTACTTATTCCCAAAAGAATTTGTACTGTACAGTGACAATCATGCATTGCAGTTTGTGACTCAACAAGAAAAGTTGAATCAGAAACATGCTAAATGGGTAGAGTATATGCAAAATTTTACATTTGTAATTAAACACATTTCAGGTACTGCTAACAAAGTGGTTGATTCTTTGAGCAGGAAGTGTTTTCTGTTGCAGGAGTTCCGAATCAAGACATTGGGTTTTGAAAATCTCAGGGACATGTACACAGGAGACACAGATTTTGCAGAGGCATATGAAGCAGTTGAGAATCCAGTTCTCAGAGACAGAAGCCCTTGGATAGATTCTATGATCCAGAAAGGATTATTGTTCAGAGGCAATCAACTGTGCATTTCGAAATGCTCCACGAGGGAGAACTTGTTAAAGGAAAAGCACAATGGTGGATTGGTTGGACATTTTGGCCATGATAAAACATTCGCGAAGCTAAGCGAGTCATATTTTTGCCCGGGGATGCGAGAAGATGTCAAGTGGTTCGTTGACAGATGCAGGATTTGCCAGCATTCCAAAGGGAGGAAACATAATGCAGGTTTCTATCAGCCATTGCCCATACCAGAGAGGCCATGGGAGGCAATCAGCATGGATTTTGTATTGGGTTTGCCAAGGACGCAAAGAGGTGTTGATTCCGTCTTTGTGGTCGTGGACAGGTTTTCAAAAATGGCACATTTCATACCATGCCAGAAGACCAGCGATGCGATGCACATCGCAAATTTTAAGGAGATCGTTCGACTTCATGGATTGCCGAAAAGCATAGTTTCTGATCAAGACACTAAATTCATAGGGAATTTTTGGAGGACCTTATGGAAGAAGCTAGGAACTAACTTGGCATTTAGTTCTACTTATAATCCTCAGACGGATGGACAGACGGAAGTGGTCAACAGAAGTCTGGGAGACTTGCTGAGAAGCCTGGTGGCAGAGCACCATAGCAGCTGGGATAGCATATTACCACAGGCAGAGTTCGCGTACAACGATTCAGTGAATCGGAGTACAGGAAAAAGTCCATTTCAGGTTGTGTATGGATCTCAGCCGAGAGGAGTTTCTGAAGTGAGAGATTCAAAACAGACTGCGACTAGCATTGCTAGTGCAAAAGAATTCGCTGAGGCGATGAGGGAACTTCACAGTAGGGTGAGGCAGTGACTGCAAGATTCAAATCAAGAGTACAAGCGCAGAGCAGATCAGCATCGGAGACAACTTCAGTTTGAAGTTGGCGATCTAGCTCTGGCACACTTTAGGAAAGAAAGGTTCCCAAGGGGAACATACAATAAAATCAAGATGAAGAAAATTGGGCCATGCGGAGTCTTGAAGAAATTCAGAGAGAATTCTTATGAGATTGAGTTTCCGGATGGCATCGGAATATCTCCAATATTCAATATAGCAGACTTATAACCATACAGGGCTGGAGAAGAAGAAACTGGAACCGAGGAACCAATGATTCAGTGGATGAAGCAATTGCCAGTAGAAGAGAAGCCATAGATGGAGTGCATACTGGACAAGAGAGTGGGTAAGAAGACCAGAACGAAAGAATACTTCGAGTATCTGATCAAATGGAAGAATCACCCAGTGGAAGATGCCAGCTGGGAGACTGAAACAGTGATACAGAAGGATGGACAGACCGTGCGGGAGCTCATGGACAGGAGCCCATGAAATTTTCAAGCCGAGGAGTATGATGCAGGAGCATCACCGACTCATCAAGCGAGCCAGCGCAGAAGCAAGAAAACCGCTGGACAAGCCAGCATAAATTTTGAAAACACTTTGGGATTGAGGCGCAAACCTTAAATGAGCCATTTATGAAGGCACACTTTGTATATTTTATTGGACCTTGAGCGGATAGCTCTCGTCCTTAGGTAGATGAGGCATTTAAGATAGTTAATGTAAATTTAGGTAGGAATTTAATTCTAGATTTGATAGCCTAGAGCGCAGGAGGGAAAACGGATATAGACACCCTCATTGTAACTTTATATTATGATCATTCATTCAGGGAGAAGAGCAGGCAGAGAATTGTATGAAGAACACCCATGTACAGACCCTTGAATTAATAGAAGAAAGCTTTGATTCAAATTCATGGTTATGTGTTATTTCTCTGTGTATTGATGTTATGCTCATGGGTGTTTGTTTTCTGTAATGCACTTGCTTTTATATGCTGTGTATGTGATTTCATGGTTGAATTGAAATTTGAAGGGAACAAGGAGTTAGTTTCAATTGTTTCTCTATCTTGAACCAGAGAATTCCTGCAAGGAGTGCAGTCGAATTGTCCGCAAGGAGTGCGTTGACAGAAGGGTTCAACTAGAGATAACTTTTGTTCTAAGTTACCAGAAGTGCGGGTTTGGCACCGGAGCCGTGCAAGGCGTGCGCAGGCTAGACGAAGTCTCAGAGTTGCGATGCTGAGCAAAGGAAACTAAGATTTCTGCTGCAGGAGTGCGTAGGATCGAAGGTTTCAACACTCAGTCGAGGTCGAAGAGTCTGCCGCAAGGAGTGCGTGCAAGAAGCTCTCAGCAGGACCTGAGAAGTCGAGAACAAGCTCAGGAGAAATAGGCCTTCGAATTCTCTGAAGGGTAAGTGTAGGGAAGCTATTATTGGAAGTCCCAAGAAAGCGTCACAGGTTGGCAAGCAGGCGAAAGAACTCAATAGGGAGACACTTCGTCAATTTCGCGGATCCACTGAAGGGAAGAACGGGCAGACGAAATCCTTGAGGAGATTTCGTGAAGTTCCGTGGACCGTTGGATCTTACAGAGGCACAAGGAGGTTACAAAAAGAACGTCCGAGGGTTTGAAGCCCAGGAGGAGCGTAACCGTTGATCAAGACCACAAGATTCGTTGGATCTACACGTGGTATCGTGGATAAGGGATTCGCAAGGTAAAGCGCCAAAAATTCGTAGCGAGAATCGCGATATCGCGATACGCGATATCCCGATAGGATCAGAACCGTCAATCGTGTGGGACACGTGTCAGGGGATCCCGAGAAATTGGGGTTCGAAGAATCGGGGTTCCTAAGAACAGGAACACTTGTACATTGGAATCGCGACCCGCGATATTCCGACGGTGACGTAACAATGTGGGGACACGAGGGCTAGTGGAGTACAGGTGGCATCGTATCGGGGATCGGGGGGAGACAAGTCCCGAGTCCATCAACATCAGGATACGCGATCCCGCGAGTTCCGAAATCTCGATGGAAGGATAGAAGGTGGAGAGGTCAAGTCCACACGTGTATCAGGGAATCGACACATCGGGACTCGGAGGTTGGAATTTCAAATTGTTGACATCGCGAGTAGCAATCTCCCGATAGGGAGAACTCCGATCGCAGGGGAGAGAGTCAACGATTGACTCGCATCAGGTTTCGGGGAATCGTGAGGCACGAACACACGACCATAGGACTCGTGAAATCGCGAGGTTCGATTTCCCAATCACTAAGGGAGAACTTGTGGAGAGTTGTTGTGGGTAAGAGAAATTCCCGATAGGGAATTGGAGGAACCTTTGAGTTCTTTGGGCCATAAAGGAAAAGAAGGTCCTAAGGGAGCGGTCGTGATGCGAGGAGTACGACTGCGTCAGAGGAAGCCAACGACAGTCACTCTTCCTTACAATGAACAACAATCAAATCTCATCCACGAAGGTCACGAATCCTCCATGCATACAAGTAATGATCGACCATCTCTGGCTCACACCTTCTATAGACATATTACACCCTCTCAAATTGATGTCCTGAAAAAATATTTGATCCCCACCAATATTGCGCACTCTGAAAACCTTTATCACTAAACGATGACGTACATCCTCTTCAAAGATCATGGTGATGGAGATTCCTCTTCTCACAATGATCTAGACTTTCTACAGATCAGATGGAAAAACACAATTCTGCATAAATATAACAATTCACTCACAACCAACACACTACTATACTCTCCTCATGTTCTTGGGCTCTCCCTTGAGGGAGGCATGCCTAGTCCCACTCCAATACCATATTAAAATGGGAGAGTAGAGTATTACATGCCAATAATGTGTCAATTACTATATTGAATCAATGTAATTTGATACATATAAATACAACAAGGTTTGTCTCAAGATAGGAAAACTACCTTGATCACTCAATCTATCAGTTGAGAAAATATATCAAACTCACAACATTCTATGACACTTAGTTAGAGAGAATATCTCTCACAACCAACTATCTTACAACCTCCTAAAGACTAGGATCAAACCACTCATTTAGAGATTGTTCTCTACCTCACAAACATTATCTCCTCGCACATGATTAAGACAAGTAGGAGTTACATATTCCAAAAAATTAATCATTCAAAGAGTATTGAATGGCGTTATTGGGTTGGTCTTACACTTGTAAAAGAAACAAGGTATGGCTTCATTAACCAAGAGCAGGAGCCTTCTAAAAGTCCTAAAAGGATACACCGAGTTGTTTCTAGTTTTCCAAAAACCATATTGAGTTACCATTGAACATGAAACATCAAAATCAAATTCAAATATGTTATAATTATTTTCAACAGACCATGCAATCTTCTATGTTATAATTATTCATCATAAATGATAGATCATCTTGTTTTGTGAGACATAATGACTATCTCCAACTCCAATCTAATGGCATGCACTCTCACTCTTAAATTTTCATTTTCCTTCTTTTGTTTTCTCTCATTAAGTTATCCATTGATGTTTGATGTTTGTGATTGATATTGAAAATGTTCACTATTATGTTATATCTATCTTTCCTACATTGATTTCCCCTTTACATTGTTTTCTATTTAGTTTTCAAGGTTTGGATTTATCGTCCTCTATTCAACATGCTTAAATGTGTATTTGGTATGTACCCTAACTTTTCATTTTGTACAAGAAACCATATTCCTTATTTTCACAACAAAAAATATAAAAGTAGCACATACATTCGCTCAACCCTCAAAGGGTAAAAAATATGAAGGTTGAATTAAATGGATACAATCCATCCCCAACAAAAGGGTAACTATGTATGATTGGTCTTTAATATTATCAGTTTCATAAGTTTTACTTATTAAAATAGGAGCAAGTTGGGGTCTACTTGAATACTTTGTCTTAATGGCAAAACTTATCCTACTTTTGCTTTCGCACATAAATGTTACTTTGATTTATTTATTATTCGACATTTTAGTATAAATGGATTAGCTTAATTTTTACTATATTAATATGTTGCATATTGACTGTCATTTCTTCCCTCAAATTTACTTGTTTTATGCTTCATGCTACTTGAGTTTTCTCTTACTAAAATGACAATGAGGTTTGGTTAGGATATTTAAAACGTATTTACTTTAGTGTAAGTTTGGTCTCGAAATGAGAAAATTCTCATACTGGTTGTGATGCAATGAGATGTGGATTTGGCATATATTGTCATTTCAATTGCGGTGTACATAATTTGGTGGGGATTTAATGTAGGATATGGTGCAAGAGTTTTCTGAGTTGGGGAGGGAGGCAATGATAAATGGTGACATACTCTTGTTATAGACACAAGAGCCATCACCCAAAATATCATTGTCAAACACAAATCAAGGGGCTTTGTTGAACGGGCATGAAACTCCAAAATCCATTATATCACTTGTCTTAGAATATGGCTAGCTCCACAATTCTGACCAAAATGTTATACAAAAAATTCAAAGACTTGGAATTCAAAGAGAATCAACAAAAGTAAAAGGGTTTTTCCCATCAAACTGGGAAAAAATCAACCTCTTATCAAGCTAAATAGTGAGTAGCAGTTGCTAATTTTGTTGAAACCCCACATAATAGGAATTTTGATTGGTCAACAACTTTTGCTTGCTTCTAACAGAAATATCATCATTTCTTCTTAATGTATCATACTTGGATCTAGAAAATCACTTACTAACCCTAAACCCATTTTCAAGTTCCGAATTTCAATCAAAATTGAATCCAAACTTGTTTTTCCTATCGATATTTTCCCACTCTATAGTAGGTTAAATTTAGCATGATGTGACATCAACCTATTGACGTAATTAGTTCCTAAAATCAAATCCTCAGATTAATTACTTCTTACTTTTCTCAAACCATTTCCTATGGTGATTATATCCACATTTGTCTTGATCTCTTCTTCGTCAAACCGAGCTTGTTTTTTAACAAGCCCCTTTTCACTTCACAACTTCAAATTTTCTTCTTCATATGCATCTATTTGGGAATGTGGGTTTTTCTGTGTGAACTGCACAAGTGCCTCCTTCCCTTGCATATGAAAATTGTTGATCATAGAGGGTACCAAATAGAAGGCTTCCCATTGATGCTTAACCATATGAAAGAAATTTTTAATACATCATTCATGGACCATATTCAATGGATCCTCTATTACTTATTCATGAACCATCCAACACACTTCTTTTATCTTCAAATAATGTATCATCTCGATTCAATTTGACATTCTCTTTCCCCTGCTTTAGGGGTATGCTAGTTAATATCTGCAGTGTTGTTTATGCCATGAAAGTTACTTTACATGATCATGGGCATGTATTCGTTATAAAACATGTCCTCTGAATACAAGTAAAACATGGTGATGAACATGGATTATCCAGGTGGATATTGGTGGCCACCAACCTATTCCAACTAGCTCTTATTGATAATTTTTAGTTCAATACATTCTTCTGTAATTCTTTGTAATTGTGGGTTCTACACTTTCGGGGATGTCAGAATCCCTACATAGCTTCGAGGTGGAGATTGGTGGAAACCCACCTAATCCAATTGGATTATTTTGGATGTCTTCATGTCAGCACATCTTTCTGTACTTCCAGGGCCGTTTTGGGGCCCTAAACAATGCTTTTATGGCTTATCACAATCAAACTATAGACAGAGTCAGATTTTTATGGTATAATGTGTAGTTCTCAAAAATACCTTTCCAATGGGCTATCACATTCCTAAAATAGAGGTTGTATGAAAACGTTATGACCCCGGGAAGTTGAGGTACCAAATTACCCATCAGAGCCCACATAACTTTTGGCGTTTCATCCCCTAGGGTATGGTTTTTGGATGTCTAGGGTTTTGGAATTCATGAGTAATGTTAAAAAGGCCTCTGGAGCCTCATTGTAATCATTCTTCTCAAACAAATGTGCATAGATTCTCATAGATAGCTACCACCATTCGAGCAAGTTGTTTTCAGTTCTGCAGTTTTACAGTTTCAACCTATTTTATTTATTTAATAGAATTTATCGTTCACTGGATATATGTTTTTTTTATTAGTATCTCTATTTTATGGTATTCAATCTATTATTCTTTCCATTCCACTCATAAATCTAGATAAGTGGTATCAGAGCAGTCTTCTCTTCATTTTTTTTTCTTCGTTCATCTCCTCGACAAGATCTGGGTACAAGAAGTTGGGACTCGAACCAGTCGAGCCTTTGCAAGATAGGCCACGCTGAGCCCGACAAAAACCCATGGGGGGCGAGAAGAAAGATAATGGAGCAAGATATGATTTTAAAATGTTTCTTGAGGAAGCCCTTTCTTGACAAAGGAACGAAATGATGGACAACTTTGCGCGGATCCTTCAGGGACTGACCACAGGAGACACATCTTCATCAAGCGGCCATGCAACCCCCTTCAAGGTACAAGTAAATTTTGATATTCCATTATTTGAAGGAATGATAGATGTAGATGCTATAGATAAATGGTTGAATCTACTCGAAGGGTATGTTTTGGTCCACAATTTTTTCAACAGGGAAAATATTACTTTTGCACTCTTTAAGGTCATCCCCCATGTTAAGGCCTGGTGGGATATTTACTCTGAGCAAAGGGCCATAAAGGAATATGCAATATTTGTGGTTTCCCCCACATGGGATTCCTTCAGGGATGCCATTAAAGAACAATACTACCCTATTGGAAGCTACGAGGACCAGTACACTGCGTCAGGAAAGGGACTAGATAGTACTAGATTTCACCAATATTTTCCATACCCTGCACACCAAATTGGGTATCAAAGACTCTAAACGACATATGGTGCTCAAATACTGTGGTTGTATGCATAGATACATTCAAACAAAAATGGAGTTTCTAGACATCGCATCATTAGGTGTGGCTTATAGATATGTTGTCAATATCAAGAAGAAATTTAAGCAGAAGAGGCGAGAGTTTGGATCTGCAAACTCCTCACAGCCAAAGCAGGGAACATGAGACCCCAACCCACAAAACAAGGGACAGAGAAAAGATGGCCGCTCTCAGGACGACCAGTCCAAGCCGCAACCCAATAAGGGTAATGAGAAGTCGAAGAAGGACACAAGAAAATGGTGTAAATACCATAAAATCCCTTGGCACAACACTGAAGAATGTCACTCCAAGCATTCATCGGTGGTC
This sequence comes from Picea mariana, assembly GCA_032191745.1. Classification (NCBI taxonomy): domain Eukaryota; kingdom Viridiplantae; phylum Streptophyta; class Pinopsida; order Pinales; family Pinaceae; genus Picea; species Picea mariana. Next base: position 27,606 of record JASDQU010010082.1, on the reverse strand, counting down.
AAGTTGAAATCTTCCGAGTCAGAGGCATATTCTGGCTCCAAATCAAATTCAGAAAGTAGGAAGCGGATTGTCGATGTCAAACCCAGTGCCATTGTCGCTACCACCAAAGTTTAACCAAGCGAACAAGAATAAATAGAGAAAGGGGAACACCTCTTTCACTCACAGATGTGGGTAAAGGGGACTTGATCCACCGGATCTTTTAATGACTTATGGTTGAGTTTTAATTTTGCATGCGTTAATTAACCATTTGAGAAAACTTAGTGAAGAATGAGGAATTATAACAGCCATATACACATTTACAGATCTGAAATGAAATATAAGACAGCAAACCATAACACGCAGATTGATAACGGAGTTCGGCACAACTTTGCCTACGTCTCTGGGCCTTTTCTCTGTGGGGGAGGCTTCCTTATTTCTGTTCAAAAGCTCAAAAGTACATCGCTGCAATGCCAAATGGCTACAAGAATGATCTGGTCATGTTCTTCCACATCTCTAGAACCATGCAAAGAAAACGACACGCAAAAGGGACATCCAGAGCTCCCAGAAATGATCCGACATCGTCTCCTCCTCAAAAGCTTCTCTGCCTCAAAATGGCTTTGGCTTGGCTTCTCCTCAGCATAACTTTGCTCTGAATCCCCCCTATGGCCTCAAACAGGCCTGGGTTATATAGCTAGGAAGTTGGTTGCTCATCTCCAACTTCCTCCCCAAAATTAGGCTCCAAAAATGCCCAATATCCCCCCAAAATGGAGAAAATACATTAAAAATAGGTTTAATTACATTAAAACCCATAACAAAAAACCACTTTATAACTATAATATGGGCGCAGCCCCCCAATAGGCGTGCTCCTGGTCATATTGGACGACCATGTGGCCAAGCGCTGGCCCCTTCGTTTGCTCTGACCCCTGGTCATGTGGCGTTTGCATAGGACCGTTGGTCCATCAGTTATAACCCCCGCGCGTATTCAAGTGGCTATAGCCCCGGTCCTATTGGATCCTCCCAGGATCCGAGGGCTAAGCCCTACCCACACACTCGCGTAAGTTTCAAACCTTCACGCCCTGGTTCCATGGGATGGTCACGCTGTATGGGTTTGCGCAGAGGGCTGGGGCTAAGCCCCGACCCTTTCCACATCCGCCCAAACCTTTAACCCAATTCAAATGTAATTGTTGCCATATGCATAACAAGCACCACCAATAGGGTGGGCGGTTATCCCGACCCTGCCAGTCCTCCGCCCGGTCGGGAGGTTGTCGGTTCGACTCCCGTTAAACCCATAAATTTTACATATAACCATCAAACCAATCACGGGGTGCCACGTGGCATCCCACGACTGGGCCACGTGACACCTTAACCACCAACCACAAACTGACATGTGTTGCTTGCCGATTCGTCCAGGTCATCTGCCACGTGTCACTATCGTACTGCCCTGTCATCTGACACGTAAGCTGCTGATGTCATCCCGTGCCATGTGTCACCCTTACAGTGGTGACACGTATCACCTCGGGATAGGTCCAACTGTATGCCCAAATGTCCAAATATGCCTGACACGTGTTGCCTCGTGGAGCTTCCATGTGTCACCTTCTGGGATTTCCATGTCAGCGTCCGTACGGACTGTACGGACTGCACAGTCAGCAATTTTTTTGCCTGTTTGACTTATCGGACAGAACGCGATATCTTCTCCATACGGAGCCCGTTTGACAAAGT
>JASDQU010010082.1:5833-18295 GCA_032191745.1 Picea mariana | reverse complement strand
GTTGTTTCTAGTTTTCCAAAAACCATATTGAGTTACCATTGAACATGAAACATCAAAATCAAATTCAAATATGTTATAATTATTTTCAACAGACCATGCAATCTTCTATGTTATAATTATTCATCATAAATGATAGATCATCTTGTTTTGTGAGACATAATGACTATCTCCAACTGCAATCTAATGGCATGCACTCTCACTCTTAAATTTTCATTTTCCTTCTTTTGTTTTCTCTCATTAAGTTATCCATTGATGTTTGATGTTTGTGATTGATATTGAAAATGTTCACTATTATGTTATATCTATCTTTCCTACATTGATTTCCCCTTTACATTGTTTTGTATTTAGTTTTCAAGGTTTGGATTTATCGTCCTCTATTCAACATGCTTAAATGTGTATTTGGTATGTACCCTAACTTTTCATTTTGTACAAGAAACCATATTCCTTATTTTCACAACAAAAATTATAAAAGTAGCACATACATTCGCTTAACCCTCAAGGGGTAAAAAATATGAAGGTTGAATTAAATGGATACAATCCATCCCCAACAAAAGGGTAACTACGTATGATTGGTCTTTAATATTATCCGTTTCATAAGTTTTAGTTATTAAAATAGGAGCAAGTTGGGGTCTACTTGAATACTTTGTCTTAATGGCAAAACTTATCCTACTTTTGCTTTCGCACATAAATGTTACTTTGATTTATTTCTTATTTGACATTTTAGTATAAATGGATTAGCTTAATTTTTACTATATTAATTTGTTGCATATTGAATGTCAATTCTTCCCTCAAATTTACTTGTTTTATGCTTCATGCTACTTGAGTTTTCTCTTACTAAAATGACAATGAGGTTTGGTTAGGATATTTAAAACGTATTTAATTTAGTGTATGTTTGGTCTCGAAATGAGAAAATTCTCATACTGGTTGTGATGCAATGAGATGTGGATTTGGCATATATTGTCATTTCAATTGCGGTGTAGATAATTTGGTGGGGATTTAAATTAGGATATGGTGCAAGAGTTTTCTAAGGTGGGGAGGGAGGCAATGATAAATGGTGACATACTCTTGTTATAGACACAAGAGCCATCACCCAAAATATCATCGTCAAACACAAATCAAGGGGCTTTGTTGAACGGGCATGAAACTCCAAAATCCATTGTCTCACTTGTCTTAGAATATGGCTAGCTCCACAATTCTGACCAAAATGTTATACAAAAAAGTCAAAGACTTGGAATTCAAAGAGAATCAACAAAAGTAAAAGGGATTTTCCCATCAAACTGGGAAAAAATCAACCTCTTATCAAGTTAAGGAGTGAGTAGCAATTGCTAATTTTGTTGAAACCCCACATAATAGGAATTTTGATTGGTCAACAACTTTTGCTTGCTTCTAACAGAAATATCATCATTTCTTCTTAATATATCATACCTGGATCTAGAAAAGAACTTACTAACCCTAAACCCATTTTCAAGTTCCGAATTTGAATCAAAATTGAATCCAAACTCGTTTTTCCTATCGATATTTTCCCACTCTATAGTAGGTTAAATTTAGCATGATGTGACATCAACCTATTGACGTAATTAGTTCCTAAAATCAAATCCTCAGATTAATTATTTCTTACTTTTCTCAAACCATTTCCTATGGTGATTATATCCACATTTGTCTTGATCTCTTCTTCGTCAAACCGATCTTGTTTTTTAACAAACCCCTTTTCACTTCACAACTTCAAATTTTATTCTTCATATGCATCTATTTGGGAATGTGGGTTTTTCTGTGTGAACCGCACAAGTGCCTCCTTCCCTTGCATATGAAAATTGTTGATCACAGAGGGTACCAAATAGAAGGCTTCCCATTGATGCTTAATCATATGAAAGAAATTTTTAATACATCATTCATGGACCATATTCAATGGATCCTCTATTACTTATTCATGAACCATCCAACACACTTCTCTTATCTTCAAATAATGTATCATCTCGATTCAATTTGACATTCTCTTTCCCCTGCTTCAGGGGTATGCTAGTTAATATCTGCAGTGTTGTTTATGCCACAAAAGTTACTTTACGTGATGATGGGCATGTATTTGTTATAAAACATGTCCTATGAATACAAGTAAAACATGGTGATGAACATGGATTATCCAAGTGGATATTGGTGGCCACCAACCTATTCCAACTAGCTCCTACTGATAATTTTTAGTTCAACACATTCTTCTGTAATTCTTTGTAATTGTGGGTTCTACACTTTCAGGGATGTCTGAATCCCTACACAGCTTCGAGGTGGAGATTGGTGGCAACCCACCTAATCCAATTGGCTTATTTTTCTTCATGTCAGCACATCTTTCTGTACTTCCAGGGCTGTTTTGGGGCCCTAAACAATGCTTTTATGGCTTGCCACAATCAAACTATAGACTGAGTCAAATTTTTATGGTATAATGTGTAGTTCTCAAAAATACCCGTCCAACGGGCTATCACATGCCTAAAAAAAAGGTTGTATGAAAACGTTACGACCCCAGGAAGTTGAGGTACCAAATTACCCATCAGAGCCCACATAACTTTTGGCGTTTCATCTCCTAGGGTATGGTTTTTGGATGTCTAGGGTTTTGGAATTCATGAGTAATGTTAAAAAGGCCTCTGGAGCCTCATTGTAATCATTCTTCTCAGATGAATGTGTGTAGATTCTCATAGATAGCTACCACCATTCGAGCAAGTTGTTTTCAGTTTTGCAGTTTTACAGTTTCAACCTGTTTTATTTATTTAATAGAATTTATTGTTCACTGGATATATGTTTTTGTTATTAGTATCTCTATTTTATGGTATTCAATCTGTTATTCTTTCCATTCCACTCATAAATCTAGATCATTAGTATTAGAGCAGTCTTCTCTTCATTTATTTTTCTTCGTGCATGTCCTCGACAATATCTGGGTACAAGAAGTTGGGACTCGAACTAGTCGAGCCTTTGCAAGATAGGCCATGCTGAGCCCAACAAAAACCCATGGGGGGCGAGAAGAAAGATGATGGAGCAAGCTATGATTTTAAAATGTTTCTCAAGGAAGCCCTTGCGTGACAAAGGAACGAAATGATGGACAACTTTGCACAGATCCTTCAGGGACTGACCACAGGAGACACATCTTCATCAAGCGGCCATGCAACCCCCTTCAAGGTACAAGTAAATTTTGATATTCCATTATTTGAAGGAATGATAGATGCAGATGCTATAGATAAATGGTTGAATCTACTCGAAGGGTATTTTTTGGTCCACAATTTTTTCAACAGGGAAAATATTACTTTTGCACTTCTCAAGGTCATCCCCCATGTTAAGGCCTAGTGGGATAGTTACTCTGAACAAAGGGCCATAAAGGAATATGCAATATTTGTGGTTTCCCCCACATGGGATTCCTTCAGGGATGCCATTAAAGAGCAATACTACCCTATTGGAAGCTACGAGGACCAGTACAATGTGTTAGGAAAGGGACTAGATAGTACCATATTTCACCAATATTTTCCATACCCTGCACACCAAATTGGGTATCAAAGACTCTAGGTGACATATGGTGCTCAAATACTGTGGTTGTATGTATAGATACATTCAAACAAAAATGGAGTTTCTAGACATCGCATCATTAGGTGTGGCTTATAGATATGTTGTCAATATCAAGAAGAAATTTAAGCAGAAGAGGCAAGAGTTTGGATCTGCAAACTCCTCACAGCCAAAGCAGGGAAAAGGAGACCCCAACCCACAAAACAAGGGACAGAGAAAAGATGGCTGCTCTCAGGACGACCAGTCCAAGCCGCAACCCAAGAAGGGTAATGAGAAGTCGAAGAAGGACACAGGAAAATGGTGTAAATACCATAAAATCCCTTGGCACAACACTGAAGAATGTCACTCCAAGCAGTCACCGGTGGTCGAGTTGAAAGCTTACAAGTCAGAGGCATATTCTGGATCCGAATCAAATTCAGAAAGTAGGAAGCAAATCATCGATGTCGAACCTAGTGCCATTGTCGCTACCACCAAAGTTTAACCAAGCGAACAAGAAGAACTAGAGGAAGGGGAACACCTCTTTCACTGACATATGTGGGTAAAGGGGACTCCTATGCATTTCATTGTAGATAGCAATAGTGAGAAGAACATGATTTCAGCAAAGGTCATCAAGCGGCTGGACCTGCCGATAAAAATGCACCCACAACCCTACACCATCGCTTGGATTCACCAAGGATGAGATCTCCATGTCATCCAACAATGTCGTCTTCCCTACATCATCAAGCCCTTCAAATACGAGGTATTGTGTGATATTTATCCCCTTGAAGTTTGTGATGTTCTTTTAGGCCAGCCATATTTGTGGAAGTGACATGTTGTGTATGAGTCTAGACCATTTTTGCCTAAGGGAGGAGCACAAATCCAGTTGGATATTGGTGGCCACCCACCTATTCCAACTGGTTCATATTGACAGGTTTTAGTTCAATACGTTCTTCTGTAATTCTTTGTAATTGTGGGTTCTACACTTTTAGGGTTGTCTGAATCCCTACACATCTTCCAAGTGGATATTGGTGGCCTCCCACCTAATTCAACTTTCTTGTTTTGTATGTTTTCATGTCAGCACACCTTTTTGTACTTTCAGGGCCATTTTGGGGCCCTAAACAATGTTTTTTGGCTTTCCACAGTCAATTTGTACACATAGACAAAGTTTGATGAGATAATGTGTAGTTCTCGAAAATACCTTTACAATGGGCTATCACATGCCTAAAACAGAGGTCGTATGCAAAAATTACAACCCTAGGAAGTTGAGGCACCACCTTACCCATCAGAGCCCACATAACGTTTGGTGTTTCACCTCCTAGGGTTAGGTTTTTGGATGTCTAGGGTTTTGTCATTCATGAGTAATTTTAAAAAGGCCTTTGGAGCCTCATTGTAATCATTCTGCTTAGATGGATGTGCATAGCAGCCACATCTCTTCTCAGAGATAGCTACCACCATTCGAGCAAGTTGTTTTCAATCCTACAGTTTTATAGTTTCAACCTATTTTATTTATTCAATAGAAGTTATTGTTCACTGGATATCTATTGTTATTCTCAATATCTCTATTTTATTGCATTCAGTCTGTTATTATTTGTGTTCTGCACATAAATCTGGATTAATGGATTCATTACAAAATGCGTCCTATGCATGCCAATAACTCATAGTTTGTGTTAGAAAAACAGGACCGCAGAGCAATAAAATAAAACAAATGTGGAAACAAAACACAAAAGATACATAATACAATAGAGACACAGATTTACGTGGTTCACCTAGTGTGGGCCACATCCACCAGAGAAATTGCCAGGTCTTTCCTTTATTGTTATCCAACAAATGAAGGGATACAACCTATAGCAAAACCCGTTGTAACTTCCTCTTCTTTCTCTCACAACATCCTATCTCAGAATACAATATTCACCATCAACAATAGCCATAATACATTTCCCTCATAAAAGAGGGTTGCTTTCTAGGGAAAAAAACCCTAATATAATTTCTACCGTTAGATCTGTGACCTTATAATGAATGGTCCAGATTTACAATGAAATTACAATATCTTTTACAAGGCAATTTTTCCTTCAGGGGCTTCACCCCCGAACCCCCACTGGGGGCATGCTTGCCCCCAGACCCCCCAGCCGAGGGGATAGCCCCTCCGGACCCCGCAGAGGGGGTACCCCCCCTCTGCACTCCCCCATGTGGAAGAGTGTACATACTTCTGGGGTGTAAATACTTCATGGGGTATAAACACGGCTGAAAGTAAAAGACCTATGAATCATGAAGATAATCTAGCTCCACAACCAACAGTTTGTAGCCACTACAAATAAATATTTAAAATCCAAACCTTAAAAATTTATATTAAAAGGCACGACAAAGACTCTAGATAGTAATCTAACTATGGAGCGAGTGGATAAAATAAGTAGTGATGGAGGACAAGTGGAGACTTGTACACACACTTCTTGTTGTGCTGCAATGGTGGTGCTTCAATGTTGTCATTATTATCATGAACAAGTGGATCTTTCAGGTAAATGTCTCTCTTAGTCTTTACTATTTTTTTGTTTTTTAAGGAAAGGAATTTTATGTAGTCTTTAATGTGTCGGGGTTTCTTATGCTAATTTTATTAATGTATCTTGTTAACAATGTGACAAAAAGATTTTGAGGTAGTCCTATGTTTTCCCTTCTCTGATGTTTTTGAAATGTTACTGTATAAAAAAAATAACGAGTAGTGACTATATCTTGTAATGAGTTGGAGGAAATGCCACTTAATTTACTTAAGCCACAAGTCATGAGGGATTACAACTTAGTTTACTTAAGTTTTTTGGTTTTAAGTTATAATGGTTGTATCCTATACTCAGATTTTGACCAGCACCATCTTGATGCAGGATGTCTCATGTAAAATTTGTAAAGTTCTCTTAGGCATGTGTATCTGACTTAATGTGGAGGACTAGCTTCTAATGTGTATATTAAGTTCTTGAACTAGGTAGTGGGCTCTAATGTGTATATTAAGTTCCTAAAGTAGGTAAGAAATAACTAGAAGGTATTGAACTAAGGAAGGAGTAATCACTGGAAAAACTTCTTGGAGCAAAGGGACAACAAAGAATAAAAAAACTATTAAATCAAATACAAACAAAGGTGGTAATAAAGAAAAAATTATTATTCCAAATCAAACGCTAAAGAGAGAAAAATCACTCATTCAACTTCCAAGACATACCTCAAGCAAACATATATTATTTACGTGTACATAAAAGTTTCATCAAAGGTCCTCGAGTATACTTTTACTTACATCAAAGTTTCATTAAATATCCTCAAGTATACCTCCAAACGCAGGGGACCAACAAAGAATGCTTCTTCTTCCCTATTGAATTACAACATTGAACTCGATCGAAGAGAGATATTGTGGTGAAGTACAACACTTAACAAAGAATGCTTCTTCTTCCCTATTGAATTACAACATTGAACTCGATCGAAGAGAGATACTGTGGTGAAGTACAACACTTAACCTCAGTGTCACAAACACGAGGAATAACTTGTGAATTCCTATCACTCTTCATCGAGATGATAGTGCTATTAAGGATTGATGAGATTTATGCACATGCATATAGGCTTGTGCATTATTTATGAATCTCAACTATATTTACATAGTTCGCTGAACTTTATTCTTTCTCGTCACATCAGAGTGGGATAGTTTTTTTGTTTTGTTTTGTTTTTTCTATCACATAGTAGCATGCAGAGTAGGACATATTTGAATCTCATCCTAAATTGTGCATACAATAATAACAATAGCATATCATGTGAGACAAGAGGCGATTGTTTTTCTGGTAGATACTTAGGATTTGTTGTATGATTTATAGGGAGTGATTTGATGATTTTGATGTACAAGTATATTTTATTTTGGGCATACATTCACATCGTTGATTCAATTTACAATGTCCATTCATTTGTCATCTTTACTGCTAAAAGAAACTTAAATAGGTAGAAAAAAATTTAAAATTCCTTACAAGTGTTGGCATTGGTGTTTTCCAACATATCTATCATGTAAGCTTACTTATGCTCCCAACTAAACAACTATTCTTAGCTATTTGTTGGGTCTCTTCATTCCTTTAAATGAAGAGTCTCTCCTTGTAATTATTTATTTGATTAACATAGATTATTCTCTATTAATATCTGGATCGTTCACGATTTGGGTTTTCAGAGTGAGCCTTGTACACAACACTAATTCGTATATTAACTCGATAGTTGTAGCAGCTAGGGATCCATGCACTTCAGTGAGATGGATTGGTGTCCATAGGGACATGCAGAGTATGATGTATTTTCGGTTGTAAATGAGTAACTCATATGGATTTTTGTTTTAGGACTCATTTCAAGAGAATCAATCTCTTTGCTTGAGAAGCTTGAAATTTTGATTTTTACATGGATCTTTGATGGCATTGACACCATGGCGTTCATGGCCCTCCTATTTAGACTTTCAGTCATACTTCATGTTTGGAGTTTGTAGCCTCAAGATGCCTCATTGATCTTTTGATGGTTGATGGTGTTTTCTTATGTTTGAAGCCTTTGTACTAGTTTCTTACCAACACCTATTTTCTGGAGCACTTATGTGATGGTTGTCAGTGTTTTTCATTCTCGTGCCTCTGCAACCAATCTTCTTCCGCTTTAGAATTCAACCATGTTATTTGAGGTTACTTGGATCTCTTCTTCAGAGTTTTGATCCTACTTCCTGATTGGAGCTTTTAACCTTCGTAGGCCTCACGCTCTTTCTTTTCAATGCATCTTTGTGGGATCTTTTTTAGTTTCAACTCCAAATCCATTTTCAACATTGGCATTTTTCTCTCTTTTGAAGAGGAGTTTTCTCCTATGGGTTTTTCTCCTTTTGTACATGGGTACTTCATCAGGCCTTGTTGTTGCGACCCATCCTTTTTTATTCCCTATGTTTTGCTTATGGGGGGCGTTAGCGTTGGTGTTTTCCAACACATCCAACCTATAAGCTTACTTAGTCTCCCAACTAAACACTGCTCTTAGCTATTTGTTGAGTCTCTTCATTCCTATAAACGAAGAATCTCTCCTTATAATTATTCATTTGATTAACATACATTATTCTCTCTTAATATGTAGATCTTTCATGTTGATCAATGAATCTCCACAACAATATGTCGTTGATAAGATTAACTCACTCAACAATATGTGATTGATAAGATTAACCCACTCTTCAAGAGTTCTATATTCCACATTGTAACATAAAACTCTAAAATTATGTTAACTTAATTGTTTATGTTAAGAGTCCTACTAATGTTAAAAACATTGACATTGACATTTTCAATGGAAAGATTAAATACAGTACAGCAGATATCACATGCCCCTTCTTCGTCCCCTCCACTCTTCTATAACCCTTTGGGTTTTAGCCTTAAAATCCATGGAATACCTTTTTCCATTTGGACATATTGTCCAACAAACCTAAAATGACTAGGAGAGGCCATGTTACCCCATAAGGTTGGAAAGAGTGACAGTGACCTGATCAATGATTTCATACTGATCTGATGAATGACAGGTGGAAAGAGTGACAGTGACCTGATGAATGAACGCATATTTATTTTCGAGTGACACTTCACGAACCGATTGCGGGATCGCCACCTGTTGTTGAGGTTGGCGTCTTTGTGTGTTTAACCTTTGAGGAACCAGGTCGTAGTGTGTTGATTGTGATTGAGATTTAATTGGTGGGAGTAATCCTCTTCACCAAATTTGTCAGAGAAGTTGTAGTTACTATCGGTGAACAACAGCGCTATGACAATTATTTGAGCGAGTAAACTGATGGAATAGAAAGAGGCACGTAGCACTAATTCTCTTCCAGTCCAATCACTTCTCCCAAACGTAGCACTAATTCTCCTGATAATGACATAAGGAGAGTTCTCGTCTCTCGAGCCTCCCTGAGTCAAAATCCAACCACAAACATCTAGCTACAGCGGCTTTATCCAACAATAGAAGTTGGGCCGGCCGATTTAGCCTCCGCCAAAAACGGCGGGGTCATCCATTAGCTCCATCCATAGTTAGCGAGGACTCTAACTTTACCTGGACACGTAGCGGTTGCCCAATTTGGCAGCGGCGGCATTAAACGCCATGATGTATGCTATTGGATAGCAGCTCAGTGCATTAAACATACTGATTTCAGAGCTGGCCATGAAATGTAGAGATGAGCAATAGAAGTCTACGGGTTTTTTTTGCATTAAGTTTTTTCAAAATATCACGTTATCATTTTCTAAACTTTTAAATGATTTTTAATTTTTTTTTAAATTCAATTTAATATATAATTTTTGGAACATTATCACAACTTTAAAAGTTTAGAAAATTTTGATGACCTTTCACTTGCGATCATCTACATATCCTGGCGGAATCAGGTATAATAAATCCATTCCTTGTCTTGTGCAAGCAAATTATCAAATTCTAAAATTTAAAATTGGAATTATTTGTTGGTGAAAGCGAGTGGTTTTGTGGAGTAGGGGGAACGGAATAGTGATCTCATTCATTTGTCCACTAACTTTTAAATGGTTAGATTTGTATGGTTGCGCATTTTTATTAAAATAAAAATCCACTGCGGATGTCATTAATAATTTAATTAATTCAAAGATTCGTCTGCGCTGAGTGAGGAAGTCATGAAAGCATTTACCAATTCCGCGAGCTCACGGGATTGAAAATTGAATACAGACGTAAAAACCAGTGCAAAATTGCAAATCCTCTTACAGGCCCAACAATGGCAGCGAAGCAGGAACGGCCGATCATGGATCCAAAGAGCGGCTATTACAAGGACAATGGAATTTACTACAGCAAAAGAGCTCCATTCGATCTTCCTCCACCCAGTCAACACTTGGATGTTACTAGTTACATTTTTTCCCATCACCACCACACGCAGCAGATCGCCTTCATCGACGCCTCCAGTGGCCTCTCGCTCTCTTATCCCACCCTCCGCCACAATGTCAGAGCCCTCGCTGCAGGACTGCATGACCTGGGGATTCGGAAAGGCGACGTGGTGCTGGTCATATCCCCCAATTCCATCGCCCTTCCATCCATTTACCTCGCTATTCTCTCCATCGGAGCAATCCTGAGTACCACCAATCCAATCAGCACRGAGGCAGAGATTAAAAAGCAGGTTGAGGATTCGAAACCGGTAATTATCTTCGCACCAGCAAATCTGATCAACAAGGTCCGTGCAACGCAATTGCCGGTCATTCTCATAGAGGTAAACTCAGAGGAAGGCTCGGGCTGGGGCTGTATTTCTACTTTAAACTTCCTCTTGCAGTCCGCCATTAGCGGCCTCCCTTCAGTGGACATCAAACAGGAGGACACTGCCACGATCCTCTACTCGTCGGGGACAACGGGCAAGAGCAAGGGAGTCATCTCCACGCATAGAAATCTCATTGCCATGATAGCAGGAGTTCTGAAAACCGATGACGATATGGAGGGAGTGGAGAAGATATGTTTATGCATCATCCCGTGGTTTCATGTTTTTGGTTTTTTCTATACACTTTCATGCATTGCAGCTGGAAGTAGCATGGTTGTCATGCCCAAATTCGATTTGCCTGAAATGCTTTCGACCATACAGCACTACAGAGTGAAGTCCCTGCTTGCCGCTCCGCCCATTCTCGTCGCTTTAACGAAATCTCTTATTGTTGCCAAGTACGATTTGACTTCGCTTCACACGATCGGCTGCGGTGGAGCACCTCTCGGCAAAGCAGTCATCGACAACTTCACTGCTCGATTTCCAACTGTTCAAGTTAAACAGGTGGCATTCATACTTAACTTGCAAATTTCTTCTTTCTGTTAACAATTTGTTGATTTGGATTTTGTTATCAATTGTGTTGGCAGAGGCAAAGAAACAATGTAATGCACAGAAAAACGATTCTATTGTTCACTTGCTGAATGGTTACATTGCTTTGATTTTATAGAGAGAGGAAACTTCTGAAGCATCACGAAACACTCTGGAGTGTCGGTGGAATGTTCTGGAGTGTTTACGAGAGGCGGTGGAAGAACAGTAGTGGTGGTTGAGCGGAAGGTTCTGATTTAGAAATTAACGTATTCCAACACTCCCCCCTAATTTCTACTACTAATTACATTAATATTTACAATGCCCAATGCTTGTCTTAAATACTCAAATTGGTTTTGTGCTAAGGCCTTTGTAAATATGTCTGCAAGTTGCTCCTTTGATTTGCAATGTTGTAGGATGAGTTCTTCATTGTTGACAAGTTCTCGAATGAAGTGATATCTTGCTCCTTTGATCTACAATGTTGTAGGATGAGTTCTCCATTGTTGACAAGTTCTCGAATGAAGTGATATCTTGTGTCGATATGCTTTGTCTTCTTGTGAAAAACATGATTCTTTGATAGTGCAATTGTGGACTTGTTGTCACAGTAGATTGTAGTCGGTTCTTCTTGATTGTGCATTAGATCCTTCAAAATTCTTCGCATCCAAACTGCTTGACATGCCGCTGATGTACCTGCTACATATTCTGCTTCTGCTGATGAGATTGTCACTATTGGTTGTTTCTTTGATGCCCATGCCACAACTCTTGTTCCAAGATGAAATGCATATCCATATGTGCTCTTTCTATCATCAATGTTTCCTGCAAAATCACTATCTGTGTATCCAACCAACTGTGGATTATTTGAAGTGGAATACAGTATGCCATGATTTATAGTCCCTGCAATGTATCTTAATAACCTTTTTTCTGCTTGCCAATGTGAGTTCTTTGGTGTGTCCATGAAACTAGAAATCAATCTGACTCCATACATTATATCTGGCCTAGTTGCGGTGAGATACATCAAACTTCCAACCAATTTTCTGAATATAGTTGAATCAAAATCCATCTCATTTTGATCTCTACTTAGTTTGGTGCTAACTGCCACAAGTGTAGAAACTGGACTGCAGTTTATCATTCTAAACCTTTTTAAAACATCTCTTGCATATTTACTT
>JASDQU010010081.1:54021-79663 GCA_032191745.1 Picea mariana | reverse complement strand
TTAATTATAAAACATATGATTTTGAAAACCTCCCCTTTGGACATACCTAGCCTCCATTCTATCAAGGATTTAACATATCGACAAAAGCTTTGAGGCATTAGATTGGTTTCATATTTTGTAGGAGAATAATGTGGTAGCTGATCAAAAGGCCAACCTGGCTTCTAGGGAAAATGAAGGGTGCTTTACATTAACAACTGAACGTATGATTCATAGGGAGTGGGAGGATGTTTCAGGGTCTCTGCAAAACCCTAGCCACAAGCTCATGTGGGAACACAGTACCTGCGACTTGTGGTTAATCCAACACCTCTTGACGGGGTTATATTTGTTTTTTTTTTATCCCTGTTTACCACAGTAGGAAAGTGATCTAGTTAATATGCTAGAGGAGGAAGACTTCTTGGATTGCTTGGATTAATTTGAAGACGATTCAGACAACCAACAGATCTGGTTGGTGCCAGGTGGCCTTCACTCCGACTCCGCTCTCGACATGTCTTTTTCAGCTCCCGAAATTTTGGGCGGTGATGTAGCGGTTCCATGCTCCAATCCTAGTTGTTAGGTCAGAGATCTGGGACAGGGGGTGTATTATTCTTCTCGGAATCAAGATTCAGAGGAGTTTGGGTTGGTTCAGGATCCCAAATATATCACCTTTGGTAGCTTATCCTATCACCTGCTTGGAAACTTGTCTAAGTGGGTCTACGTGGAGGCTCACCACCTTAAGGGCACTTTTGACAAGGGTTACTCTTTGGAGATGCCCTTTGAGGGGCTTTGATGAAATCATCCACCTTATGTCACCTTTAGAAAGGATTCTAGTCAATATGCTAGTGGTTCCACTCGATCGATCTCTCATAGGTTGGGCTAGATCTACTCCACATGGGATCCAAAGGATGTTATGGGATCTCTCTTGATCCATCAAATTTCCCGATCTCCTCTCATAAGTTTGCGACAAATTCGAAAGGAGTTGTGTGTTTGTGGAAAGGCACCTCCCACTTCGTTGAGTTACAGGAAGGCCATGGGCAGACTCTGGGCTCTGAGGCTCTAGAAATAGGGCACAAACTATCTTCAAAATCCCAAAAGTCACAGAACAAAAATCCCAGACAAGCATCAAACTAGTGCCCAAATCCCAAAAATTGGTGCTCGAAGATGATATCATGCTACCTCAGGTCTCAGAATTGGTGGAGATGACAGTTGCGGGAAGGATGAATGAGCGACACCTAGGGATAAATACGTTGCGAGAGTTGGTAAACTTCTCATGGGACGGAAAGGTGGGAAATTTGCCTACAATAAAAACCCTATAAAACGACTAGTTTATGTTTAGATTTCAGTCTCAAGCAGATGCTACTAAGATCTTGAACGATCCATGGTGCTTGGACTCATCAGTGATGTTGCTAAAGAGATGGACACCTTTATTCGACGCCAATCATGAAAGGATAGATGAGCTCCCTATTTGGGTCCACCTTCTTGGACTTTAAGTGGAACTTTGGACTTCGAAGGGTTTTGAATAACTGGGGAATTCACTAGGAAGATACATGGATGTATATATGTCTTTCAAGAGTTCCGACAAAATGTCTATGGCACACATATTGGTATCTATGAATATACGTAAGGGCCTAGCAGAGGAAATCGAGTTATTGTGGGGAGACAAGTCCATTATGCAAAAGCTGGACTATGAAGGAATTCCCTTCAAATGTCCTAGATGCCACAATCATGGACACAATTCCAGTGAATTCCATCTTCCTATGTGGGGGAAAAATATCCAAGGGCCAATGGAGTCATGCCAGAAGAAGCGAGCTACCTCACATTTGGGGGAGGCTTTTTCTGAACCCTCTATGAAACTTGATAAGGCGAGGCATAAGTATTTTAGGGCTTTTTCAGATAACAAAATTCCGAGCCAACAAGACAGGACTCAACCATTGCGGCCCAACAAAGAGGAAAGTTCAGATCAGGATCTAGAACTTGCCGAAGAGACTTCCAGGATGATACAAAAAGGTGTCGAATCACAATTGGGTATGCCACCCTATTACCCTCCTTCTTTCTATTTTTTTTTTCAATCTTTATCTATTTTGGGTAAAAATTGGATGGAATCACTAAAGAGTCTCCCTTCTCCCCCGGCATCCTCCCAAATTTCACCTTTATCCCAATTCATCCCTCCTCTAGCCAACCTTTCCTTTGTCTCCCAACCATATCAAAGCTTCCACTTCCCCTTAGGTTTGTCACCAGACTCTTCAAATGACTCTGAAGAGAGCCCGATGGCTTATCAATTGAGAAATAGGCACATCATGACGTTGGGAGACATTAAACATAGGATGAATGGCTCAATATTGAATCCTACTCCCTCGTCTATAGGGAAAGGACAGGGCATACAGTCCAATATTTCAAAGGCCCAACCCAGGGCCACTTTGGATATGGCAGCATGAAGACAACTCTCCATCACTGGGGGCATTAGAGAAGTGAAACCCATAGCGAGTGTTCCTGAATGAAGATCCTTACTTTCAATTGTATGGGTGTGGCGAGCCTAGGGATAAAACTCGCTCTCCATAGGATGATGGAGTCAAATCACCCCGATATTTTGCTGCTTCAGGAAACCTTGGGGGATTTTATCTAGGTGATCCTCCTTTTGGGGAAAATTTGCAAAGGTTGGAACTTTACTGGTTTTGATTCTAGAGGTCATTCCGGGGGAATCACTATTGAATGGTGCTCAAGATCTATAATTTGATTCAGGTCTCGGAATAAAAGTATTTGTGGAAGAATTTGGTTCTTGCCTCACAATTCTAAATGTTTATGGGCCTTCCCATGACCATATACCATTTTGGGATAAATTTTTCAACAAATCATTTTTGAAATCCGAGGACCTCATATTGGGAGGTGACCTCAACTTCTCCTTAGGACCGACTGAATCTCGGGGAAAAATATCTCATCTGAATTCCCTCTAGGACTACTTCAAGCATAAAATAGGCAAGGCAAAAGTCCTGGACATTGCACCCATCTCACTGAGACCAACTTGGAGGAATAAGCACATTGGATAGGACTTTATAACCAAGAGGATTGATCACTTTCTTTTCTCGAAATCATTGGTGGAGTCTCCATTGATTTTTAGACAATGGGTGGGTATGAGAGGTGATTATGATCATCACCCAGTCTTCATGGAGATTTACAGGAGACCCAAGAAACCAATGAGCCCTTTTAAGTTCAACTTAGTGTGGCTCCAGGAAGAGGACTTACTGAATCTAGTCAAGGAAGTATGGATCCCAATTAGTCAGGAGGGTAGGGCTACATTTCAGTTTGTCCAAAATATAAAAAGACTTAAAAATTCCACTATGGAGTGGGCCAAAAGGAAAAAATAGGAAGATGAACGAGAGCTTATAAACATCGAAGTAGACTTTCAGACACACTATGAAGCAAAAGGTGGAGGTTATTCAACACATGAATCAAAATAAGAACTGGTTGCTTTAGAGAAGGCCAAAAAGAAATTGTTAGAAGCAAAGGAGGCAGGATGGCATTTAAAAAGTAGGGAACTTTGGTTGAAGAATGGAGATGGAAATACAAAATTCTTTCAAGCATATGCAAAAGGGAGGAAAATGGAAAGTACCATATGGATCCTAAAGGATGAAAATGGAAGGGAACACTCCTCCTTTGAGGATTTGACTAAACTGGGCACAAAATATTTCAAAAACATATTGAAAGTTGGCAACCAAGTTGTTACACATCAAAATTACTCATTACGATGATGGCCTAGTGTCATCATTACCAATGTTGCAAGTGTCACATTTTGGCCGCAATTGTCGCAAAAATCATACTGTCATCTTGCCTATGTCGTGTCTCGGACAACATTATCTGGAACATGTAAAAGACACCTCAAAAGACTGGTTTTGAAGAGGATAAATCATTTGACAAAGAGTACAAGTCTTTTTCCATGGAAAAAACCACTCAAAAATCAATTTTGGAAGGCAACACTCCCCTATACACTATCAGGGAGTGCCAACGCTCTGTACCCTCATCTCTGGAGTTGGTTGGATTCGGATCTGAGGTCAAGGATCAATCTTAGGTAAGATCCACAACTGAAGCAGAAGGATCCTCAACCTATCCCAATAATATCTTAAGTGGTTAGCCTCTCCAAGCTTATATAAGGAGGCCTCTTCATGGTGAAAGAGGAGAGACATTGAAGTCATCAAACTTATGATCTCATAAGGGAGATATCATTGAAGCATCATCATTTTGTGTGGATTATTTGAGAAAAGCGTTGGACAAGGAGAGATGGGAGAGGCTTTTGCACCTTCATCAAAGTTCTGTAAGTATTCTCTGTTGTTCTCATTAATATGCATATGTGCTTGGATGGTTTCTTTCAAGGTTGTGTTTCTTCTACATGAACTTATCTCTATTAGATAGATCTGGTTTCAAGCTAATATTAGTAGAATAGGAAGCTTATTCTTTGTTTGTTTGTTTTGTAGCACTTATCGAAGAGCTTGGGGATCAAATCTCAACTCAGACTGTGTGAGGATGAACATCATTAAAAAGTTACAATTTTATTCTTCTTCTCTAATACTTTAGTTTAACTAGATTTAAAAGGATGTCAGTGACCAACGTTAGCACCCTTTCTGTCTTGGTCTTAGGAGTCTAGAGCCCAAGAGGGAATCCACTTGTCTGTAGGGGGATTCTCCTGAAACAAAAATTGGTGACTCCACTAGGGGGCGAAGCTTTTAGTTTTGGTTTCCTTCCTAGATCTTGTTTTAGCCTTTGCTCAAATTTTGACCTTATTCATACTGTGTCTTTGATTCTTGGATGTGTTGATTGGCTCTTTACTCCATCCTATACACTTCAAATTTATGAGTTTGCTTGAGTTTTTGGATTTCTTGTCATTTTTCTTAATTTTGAGAGGCTAGCGCTCCCCTACCCCTGCTACCAGAGCCCTGGTGCTCCCTGCCAGGCTTCCACATAGTGTTGCAACACTTTGGTGCTCTTGACACCAGAGCGGTGCTCTTTTTCTGTTAGAAATCTTGCAGGGATTTAGACCCCGAGTCCATTTATTTTTGTTTTCATCTACTCAGAGTTTCTTATCACCTTAATGTATCCTTGTTTGGGTCTTCAACACCTTGATTCTTGAGAATTGATTACCTTTTGTTTGGATTTTTTGACATTTTTTCCTTACTTTGAGTCACTCTTCTCCTTTGAAAACTTGGAATCAAATTACTGTTTTCTTCTCATTTATCTGACTGAATGAAAGCTATGGTAAGGAAAATCAGAGATCTATGAACCATTTCATTTGATCTTTGAGGTCAATTTTCCAACATTTCTTTTTTGTTTGAGATTTTTGGTTTTCTTTTTGAATCTGGTTTTCTTTGTGTTTCTTGTTTGATCACAACGAGAGTGTATCTTTGTTTGTGTGAGGTTTTCTTCTGATTGCCTAAATCTCATTGATCTTAAAGTTTGATTGACATAGGAAGCTTTACATCAGATTGATTATCATTCACACATAAACAATTGCATGAGGATACTGCATCTTAGTGTTTGACAGTGAAAATAACATTTTTCTCCTTCCCTTAAATAGACATTCATTGAAAGAAAAGACTGTTTATCATCTCTTATGCATTTTTTGGGAATTGAGTCATTATACCATCAAGTTTCACTTTCATACACCCATGAGTAAAGAACAGTTGCAAAATTAATGCTAATTAAAATTGATCTAGAACATTTTGTTTTTAGAATCTTCCACCAACATTAGACTAGGATTATCACTTTGGATTAGTATGTGAGTAGAACTCTCCAAAGTATTCAAAACAAACACTAGCATCTTGTGACATGGAGAGAAAATCCAATTGTCATATAAGCTTTCTGGGATCCCCCTCTCACACATGGGTTATGCATGAGGTCGCGTTTGGGAGAGTTATGGAGATGATTGCTTCGTGGTTCAACCATTCGTAGTAGTCAGATCATATATTGGGGGTTATTCTTGAGGTTCAACTATTTTCAATTGGTCTCGGTGCTTCATGAATTTTGAATACATTCGGGGTCCTCTGGAGTTCTACCGATCCACTTGTCCTCAATTATCTCGAAGGATTTTAGACTTGTTATCCTACCCATACGTTCAGACTGGACTGTCGACTGTACCTGCCTAGGGGATGAATGTGAGTTGGTGTCCTTAGTAGCCATAATATTTAGGTTCTTATACAAGGTGACGGTGAAGGGAAGTCTCACTGTACCTGGAGCAGACATTGGTCAAAATCACTTGGGCTCCTTGGAGGGTAAATCCACAATTATTGCGTGGAAGCTTGCACCAAGGCGTAAGTCCGTTAAGCAGGTCACCATCGTAACTGTTTCACCCGCTCATATCCTAGCCCCTTCTTGACTTGATTACATGACGTTGGATTTCATCACCAACTAGTACAATCATCACGCGAAGGTTTTGTTTGCTTGGTTTTTTATTCCTAAATTTGATTAGTGTATGTTGTTTCTTTTGATTAGTCAGCCATAGATTTATTTTTCTATTTGTTACTTATCTCAAGAAACATCGACCTTTGCTGTTCATGTAGGATGCAAGGGTTACCCCCGGAAGATCTTGAGGGTTATCTACCTTTTCTTTCCAACTCTTCAGAAGGCCCTGCTGAGGCTCATAATGAACTAGGCTTTGAGGTTGGAAGCACACACTCTTTGGAACAATTCCGAATTGTTTTCGATTCTTTGGAAGATTTTTGAATCAACCCAGCTTTGAGTATTAGGCGAGAACCACATATGCTATAGGTGAACTTGTCTAGAGAGGTTTTTTTTATTGAGGATACTGAGGTACCCACCAGACATAATGTAGGATTTGGAGTAGAGGACCCCTTTTTCCAAAGTGAATCATTTAGGACCTCGAATCATACTATTGGAACCTCTGCTTTTGGTTCTGTCCCTTTGACAGTACGTGATCTATATGGTAACCTAGGAGTGAGTCCCGATCAACCTATGGCATCACAAGTGCCTGAGATGCCTGTTAGTTATATGGTACCTTTAAATCACTTTATTGGTACGACCAATAATGTCATCACCGTTGCAGACCAATTATTGATTGGTTCTTACTCAGAACCTAGTATCCAGATGGCCTATTCCACTATGATCTTGCATGTTGCTACAATCCCCATCGAAAATGTGACACCATCCCATGCTCCGATTGGAATGCCACCTAGAAAAAATTTGTCAGTTCCACTTGTGTACAGAGCTTTGAATCCTTCCATTACCAACACTACCCAGGTTATGCCCAGAGGTTCTATCCCTACAAATTTGTTTGGAGGAATTGGTCTTGGTGGCTCTAATCTGGTTGGAATCTCTGGTCATTCATTCACTTGTGGTTTCTATATCCCTCTGGGCACTCAACCTCACATTGGGGGGAAACCTCCATTCAAGAGTCAAACTCAAATGGGGACACAATCTTAGCTTGGGGGGAAATCACAAACTGAAGTCCCTAACCTATTGTATGGACAGAATGTGACACCAAATCCTTGGCACATTCCTTTTTCAGGAAATCCACTATACCCTAGGAGGAAACATCCTCAAGGACAACAACAACCTTATCCTCCTTATGGAAAAAATGTCTATCACCCTTATGGGAAAACTCGACAACCGACTTATAATCCTCAGAACCCATCATGTTATCCTCCATATGCACATATTTCTCAACCATCATCAAATCTTGTTTATTCTGGTCAACAACAATTGTATGTAGGAGGACCTACTAGATACAATTGTCACCTAACCCAGTTTACAGTCCTACTGGTGTCCCTATGCCACACCAGTATCATCCTCAAGTTAACCGACAACTACCATTTCTTGCGACTCTGGATCTCCCAGACTTGTCTCAGTTGACCAATGATCCTATATTGCATTATCCCTTTTGGCCAATGATCCCTGCTAAATTACCTTCTGATATTCCAAAATTTGACGGTAAACCTAGTGAAGACTTGAACAATCATGTGATGACTTTCCATTTATGGCATTCATTGAAATCTTTAATGGAAGATTCTATATGTTTACGTCTTTTTCAGCGAACACTTACGGGCTCAACAACCAAGTGGTATATCGAACTTCCACGTGGTTCTTTCCAAGATTTCAACTCCCTTGCCATGTCCTTTCTCACACACTTTCAACTACCCATTCGATACGAGACGTGTACCGAACTCTTGAACTCCCTTCATCAGACTAACTCTGTGCATATCTCTGATCATATTCATGAGTAGAGACGACGGTGAAGGTTGATCAAAGTAATCATTCCTAACCAATTATTGGCCGAATGGTTTACTAAATCACTGTTACCCCCGATCGCTCGTGATGTCGCCATGGGTGGTGTAGTCACCAAGGAAGAGGCCATTTCTCGAGCTCATTACTTAGATTTGGTTTATTCCCAATCTGGTACTTTGTATGAGTTGATCCCAAATGCTACCCATGCAAATACCGATCCATATAAACCGTCATCCACATCACATGCGGATGGAGTTATCGGCTCCGTCAAAACCCAATCTCCTTCCCAGTCAACTGGAACGGCAAATTGATCTTCTTCGACATCCTCTCCCAGTTCCACTGCACCCTCCTCTACCTCCCCCCAAACTCAAATCTTTGAGGTGAATGCAATTCAATCTGCCCCTTCACAACAATCCAGAGGTAAGAAGAAGACAAAGAACAAACCCAAGAAGAATAACAAAAATGAACAACCGAAAGCTCAAAACCCACCACCTACTACCGAAAAGAAACCACGGCGGAAGCCAAAATTCCCATGTATTATTTGTGGTGATGATCACTACACTCGAGACTATCCACATCACAATGAAGTGGACAAAATTTTTAAGGGGAATTCCCAACCCACCGTGCTTACTCAGCCTTTTCCTCAACAACAACCTATGGTTTCTCAAACCCCCTCTCTAGGGGGAAGTTCCATCCACCCTTCTCTTGATGAAGCCTCGATAAGTGCCCATATTTATCTATTTAATGGGATTGATTTAACCACCTGCTCTACAACTATGACACAACAGTTAAAACTGACAAAGGAAAGGCCACTAACAGTACTTTACCAGAACCATCACCATCCTTCGTTAGTCCTCCATTTTTTAGTCCTTCGTCTGGATCACTTCAGATCGAGAAACCCACGTTCAACTCTATATTATTCCCTCCTAAGAGCACTATATGTAAATCTACCTTTAATCCTAGTTCATGTGCTACCCAGAACTACAATATTGTTGAAGATTTGGCTTAAGAACCGTGTGCTATGTGTTATCACTGAAATTTCGTCCGCAAATGGTTACAAGAATTTAGCATCGTCAAATAGCTATGAGGTCACCCATGGACCAAAATTACCACAAGAGCATTTCCAAAGGGTAAAAAACTATACAACTAGTGACAAAATTAAAATGTGCTATGACTACACAGGGCGCGCGCACACATGCGCAAAACATAAATGCAGGAAAAATGTACATGCATCCGATGCATGATTGTGGTCGCTAAAAGCCGTGCACATCTGAGAACGATACATTTCTGAGAGTGGTCAACCTCCCACCCACTTCTAGTTCAGCTTTCAAGTTGATTTGACACTCAAATTTGGACTAGATCTGATTGAGTGGCTGGTCAAAGACCTAAAAATGCCCTAATTAGCCTCTTTCCACACTACAAGCTGGTTGCACAATACCTCAAAGAGGTGCTATAAAAAGGGCATGGGTGCACTTCATTTTTTAAAGGAATTCAATAACAAAGTTATGCTGCTACTATTCTCTTGAGGAATCCTCTATTCTCATCAAGAGTATACTAACACCATTACATTGGGCAATCCATCTCACCCCTTGAGTGGATTAGCAAAGAATTATTTCACCATTTTCATTCAAAGTTGTAAAAATAGCTTATTTGTGGGGGTCCAAGAGCCCTCCCTTGGAGGAAGAAGGGACTCATAGTCCTCTTTCTTCTTGGTGTTTTCTTTCACTGATATAAACCTTACCATTGGTGACATGGGTCTTATTGTTTCTTTTGTCTTTATGTCCCTATGCTCATTAATTTAGTTGTTATTTTATTTCTTAGTTTATTTCTTAGTTGTTCTTTTATATTTCTTTCTCTAACCCTTTTCCTTACAACTGTCCTGCTTAGCAAACCCAACTAAGCTTGCAAGCACCTCTGTTTTTCTCACTAAGGTGACGAAAGAGGTGCAACAGATTGGTGACTCACACCGGGGAAAGGTATCAATTTCCTACCCTATTTGGGTTTTTATAGCTCTTCTTTTGGTTTATTTAACCTGCAGGTGCATTAACTGACCCAAGCCAACCTGCAAAACATCCAATTCCAAGTTGAATTGGGAGAATTCCATGTAAAATTTTCTTTCATGGCTGTGTGTCAGTTGTGCGCAGGTTTTTTGGCCCACAGACACGCATCGTGCACACATGCGCCTAAGTCATAGTTCTGTTCTGCGCACCTGCGCCCGAAAACCTGTTTCAGTCTGCGCACAGGCTCTCAATGTGCCCCTGTCTACTCTGGGACCCGCACACCTGTGCAAAAAATACACATTGTAAGTTTTTTGGTGATTTGGGGAAGGCCACTAGCCTTCTTAAAAGTGATTTCATGCATGTTGTAAGCTGCACCACACTTAGTTCCCTCTTTATATAAAGGGATTAGTCAAAACACATAGGCACTTAGGAGGTTTAAAATAATTATTTCCTCTTTTGATTTCATTTTCGCCACATGGATGGCTTGCTTTGACTAAAAGTATAAGTTGGAATCATTTCTAATCACATAAAACTTGCATTGGGACTAGAAGTTGGATAACAATCGCTTAGTATGCTCTTCTCTCGCGCTTCCAAGCGACCTTGAGAATCAAAAAAAGATTGTAGGATAATTTCATATCCCTTAAAAAGACTAAAACCTTTAGGAGAGGACAACAACCCCTCTTGGGACTCCTCTTAGTTTATTTTTTCAAACACATCTTAAGATTGTAACGGGCCCATACATGCCCACATGCTACAAAGATAGGATAGTGTTGAAGTTTACTTTCTTAGATTGAATCACTAGGGAAGTTTAAAGGTTTTGTAACGGGCCCATACATGCCCACATGATCACAATCTAGGATAGTTTCAAATATTTTCTTAGATTAAATCACAATAGGGAGTTAAAACCACATGTCCACATGCTAGTTTCCTAGGGACTTTTGAATTACGCAAGGTTGTACCAAAGGCACTTAGTTAATTAGGTAATCAACACTTGTACGGACCAAGTGAAGTCCACATGCAGCAAGGTGACACCTAATTCATTAAAACGTTGGCACACTTTCACTCATTCACACACAAAAGTCACTTATCACTCACATAGTTTTCTTCTTGAAAACGTGGAGGTCAAAGTAAGTTTCCTCCAAAGGGATTCCGAAACACCCCACCCTTTTCTTGACGAAACTATCCACTCCCATTTAATTTCAACGAGGTTGGTTCACACCCCCAACTTCTCAAACAACTACATCTAAATTTTTTCTAAAAACTCACTAAGTTTTCCTCCACAGGCGGTTCCAAAAGAATTTTTTTAGTCTAGGTAGGATTTCGGGGATAGGCATCCAAATAACTCCCCGTTATCTGGGTCTCACATTGTCAAAACAATAGAAGTTGTCAAATAGGGAACTAAAAATCCTCCAAGTCAAGTGTTCCTAACACCATAAGGTAGGGAGATACCCATGAAGGGTTGAAGGCCGAGGTCCAGTTGTTCTGTGTGTCCCCCCTTGAGGCACCCACCTCTTGGATGGGATCTAGCTCGTGACCCACTTCTTAGGTTGAAAATCTAAATGCCGCACTTTGACCGAGGTACCTAGTGACCAAATTTTAGGACATCTACCCAGGTGGCAATTGTGGGATGTAATTGCACCTTGATCGGATTTTGTGTGGCTATTGAAAAATATTGCCAGCTCTTTCGGGATATGCCCCCTTTACCCCTCATTATAATTGATTATTTCATCCTTCACTAGTTTCTCTTCCGGTGACCTCAAACCCCACTTTTGAGTACTATTGGAAGGTCCAGTGCTATTTGAGAGGAAGGATGCTACATCTTTTAGGACACGAGCATTTGTTTTCTTTGATTCACCACGCAGACACAACCCACTTATCCACATATACACTTATTTTTTAAAACACTTTATGTATGATGCACTTCTGATTACATTTTGATTTAGATATATATATTGTGTAAAGTTTAAAATTTGCAACAAAGGCTCTTGTTTATTTTCTCTCATCATAATTTTCACACATCCACTTAGCTCGTCAGACATCATAGGGGACCCACAGAACCCTCGTCGTTCCAGACGCTTACTAAACCTCCCTCCTATTTTAGGGGGCATTCCTGGTATTACCAAATCATTGACACCACCTTCACACACTCCTGTGAGTGCCACTGCCTTAGGATAAGCCTTACTTGGTTCCACATTACTTGGGTCCACTTCCCAAGTCCCTCCGTCCACTTGCTCTCCTCTACATGGAAGTGGGGGGGCAACTTCCTCTCAAGGGGGAAGTACCAACCTACCTAGTCCCCCTCAAGGGTCAGGTTCACAACACACTCACATCATGGCTGGAACTAATCCTCTACCCCCACTACAGATGCCATATTTGGCCTCTCTTAACATACCATATCTAAGCAAACTCACAAATTATCCTATATTGCATGACCCCACATGGCCTGCAATGCCTACCAAACTACCTTCAGACATCCCCAAGTTTGAAGGAAAGGCAAGAGATGAGCCTGCCAACCATGTCATGACTTTCCACCTATGGTGCTCTTCCAACAACATTATGGATGATTCCATCAGACTACAGTTATTTCAACACACACTCACTGGCCCATCTGCCAAATGGTATGTAGATGAAAAATCTGGGTCCCATGCGACTTTCGAGTCCTTGGCCAAAGCATTTCTGACCTTCTTCCAACTACCAATCCGCCATGACAATGGTATTGAACTATTCTCTAATTTCAAACAAACCTCAACCACACATATCGCTGATCACATTCACGAGTGGCGTAGACGATGTAGTTTGTGCAAAGCTGAAACCACCAAACAACAGTGTCTTGACTGGTTTATGAGATCACTTGTCTCTCTTCTAGGTAAAGATGTAGCTTCCACCTTCCCCCAATCTGAAGAGGAAGCCATCATTAAGGCTCAAAAATATGACCTCATCTATTCACAATCAGGTTACTTATACATAGTACTTACTGATATTCCAAAACCCATGCCATTCGGTCAAGACGAACCTGGGATGTCTCACTCAGCAGACAGATTGATTGGTAATACCACACACCACAGTCCTCAACCCCAACCACCACCAATGTATGGCACACCTCAATATCCGCCAGCATATGGGGGAACTTATTATTACCCCCCACCCCCTTATCAACAACCATACCCTGTTGCTATTCCTCCACCTATCAGTGGACCACCGTCGGCACCCCCACTACACCCACCTATCCAAACAAGTTCTGGTGCCCCCTCTACCTCAGCTTATACTCTAAGTACTAGCGAAAGCGCCACGCCTTCCTACGTACCTTATGGATCACAACTCCCATAGAATCTGTACTTTCCATTCCCTGGTCGTCTACAGCCCATGGCACCCCCACACCCTCACGTTGGGGTGATTTTTTTTCAACCCTTTCCTGTTTAGCAATATAAAAATTTCCAACAACTAAATACGGAAAATCCGACCCATCCGTCGAATAATGCTAAAAACAAAGGAAGAAACAGGAACAATAACAACCCAGGTCAAGGCGGGAATCAACCCCAACAAAACCAACCTACTGGGGGCAACAAGAATCAAGGGAATTAGAACCCCCAGGGGGGCAATAACAACAGGTGTCAAGGGAGAAATAATAATACTATTAAAACCACCTTCCCTTGTGCCCTTTGCTGTGAGTTCGGTCATTATACTCATCATTTCCCCCAAATCGCTGATTTTAAATGGCTGAAAGACTCTGGTGGTCTACCACATCCTCCAGCACCGCTTTCCCCTCAGCAGGCCCCATAACAATACGTGCAACAACCCCCCCAGCTGTACTACAGAATCCCATTCCGCACCAGGGTGTGATAAACACCCAACAAGACACACAACCTACCCCACCACAGTTAGGACAATACCTCAATCCAAACAATCCCGCAGATCGCACCACCCTTCTCACTAGTGAGGAAGAAATCCTTCTGCAAACATGTAATAGTCAATATCATGCACTCGCTGAGTCTCCTTTGACTCCCCCAAAAACAATCCCAACACCGATGGGACCCCCGTTGGTAATTCCACGCCCTAACGCCGAAACACTGCTTCACATCCCTCGCATCCCATTGCGTAGGAATGTCCACAACCCCCAGGCTAGGGCAGCTCATAATTATAGTTTGGTTGATGACTTAGCACAATCCTCGGTGACCATGTCAGTCTTAGAGGTCCTTCAAACTTGTCCCACTCAGCGAAAATCATTACTTTCTGCCTTGGGGGCAGTCGACCCCGCGGATACTCAACTCATCACATTTGATCTCGACAGTGGAGAACCTCGCCTTCATGCTCTAATCACTTTTCAAATCCTAGTAAAAATTTGGAACATTACAGTTCATTAGTGCATTATCGATGAGGGTGCATCCACATGCATTATGTCCAAATCTGTATGGTAGAAACTTGGTTCCCCCGAACTCATACCATCTTCCATTACCTTATGAGCTTATGATGGACGACCATCGTCTCCTGAAGGGCTCTTCCAAAATGTCCCCGTAGAACTCGGGGGAAAAACCATTCTCAACGACATTGAAGTTATCGATGCCCCACTTGATTATAATATCTTGTTCGGTCGTAGCTACATGTACGCTATGAAGGCAGTCGCCTCTTCTGTATTTTGAACGATGATGTTCCCCCATAATGGGAAGATCATTACTATTGACCAAGTCTCACATTACGAGCCTAACCCTTCTGCCAACATCGATAACATTCTCCCTCTCATCCACATGAGTCATGATGCATACCCACTCATCGAAATGGGTCCCTAAATTTTCAAAGAGCCATCATTGTTAGGAACTTACCATGGTGCACCACCGCTCCTTCATCCTTCCAATCAAGTATGCATCGTATCATCCAATGAAACTGACATAGAGGATACCCTTCCTCCTAGGGAGGCTTCTATCATACCTGATGTCCCACTAGTCACAGAGCTCCCCCCACATGAGCCTCTTGCAAACTCGTCGACTCCACCAATCCATGATTTCACCTCTCCCCAAGGCCATATCCCAGCTTGGGAGACAGTTCCCCAAGCCATTATTCAAATCCCCTTCTTCTACCCTCCACCTGGTGTACAAGATTTCCAAGTAGCCGCAACACTTACCCTCCCTAATATGGTCCTAGCAATTCCAGTTTGGTATTTACATCCACCAGATATGGTCCCTCAACCATCCCTTCCCCCCCCCAAATGGAAGGAATCCCAATGACGATTCCCATACTCACTCCCACCATACCGGCTACACCCCCACTCACTACCCTCCCTGCCATAGCTAGGGGTAGGAGAAAGAAGAAGGAGCCCATAGCTCCACTTCCCAACGCATCCAACCTCCTTACATGCTATGTGAGAAAGATGGACACCAAACCAACAACTTCCCATCTCTACCCTAGTTACAAAACCTGATTCCACTTAGTCAAACACCATCAACGCTCGCCACTGTAGCAAGTACTGCCACCATCGCCCCTCACTCAAGTAGTAAAGGGCTGCGAACCAAATTCGCTTGCGCTATATGTTTAGAATATGGCCATTATACACACCATTGCCCAGGTCTGCCGCTGTTCCGGCAGACATTAGCCACAATACACCAAAGCTTCCAGAATGAACCCAATCTAGCTACATCATCCGTACCAAAAATCACTGACATCCATTATGTCACAACTTCAGTTAATGAACGTATGAGATACCCTTGCTCTCTGTGTGAATCCTTAGATCATTTTACATACCAATGTCCTATGATCATTGAATACAGGGAACGCCAATTAACCCTGATTCAAACCCCTACAGAATTGATAGTTGACCTTACCTTGTCACTAGATATTCTTCATATCATTTCTCCTGAACCCGAGGCACTCCCGACGCCTTCATGGTTCTTGGATGACTTATTCAAGGATTCACCCCTAACCCCCCCAATTCTCCCATTCATTTCCCTATGGAAATTTTACATCCAATTACCACTACTACTCCTCAATACTTTGATATTTGGTTTATGTCAAGCAAACCATCACAATATCATTGCGTTGTTCCCCCTGCTTCTTCATCACCAGGGGACAGCGAAACGACGACAGTCACCGATATCACTCTTTACAACCCCTTGTATTCCCGCCAATTCCACTGTGACGAGGACATACTCGAAGAGTTAAACACCCATGACTACCCATGGGATGCACTACACCACAGAGCGCTCTTCTTTCCACACGAATCCTCCACGCCTCCTAACCAACACTCCATATACACGGTCGAAACCAAGGATTTTATCTCATCAGAGCATATCGACTGGTTCAACAACCCCATTCCTGCCCCTGGTGATTTTGAAGAAGGTAACATGGACAACATTTCCCTGACCATCAAAATCGATATTTCCATAAAAAATGGAGTCGTCGAGGAAATCATCATTGGCGACGCTTGAACTTCTCAAGAAATCACCACCTATAAAGCCCTCTTCCAAGAATATTGAAATATTTTTGCCTGGTCATACATAGAGATGCTTGGCCTTGATCCCTCTATTGTCAAACATCGCATCGACACCTGGCATGACATTACACCAATTTGTCAAAAACAACGACCACTACACCCATCCAAAGCAGCGGCCATCAAAGCCAAGATTGAAAAATTACATGTGGCTGGGTTCATCTACCCCATCGCCTATACATCATGGGTTTCTAACCTTGTACCCATTAACAAAAAACATGGCACTATCCGCATCTGCATGAAATTTCATGATCTCAATCATGCATGTCCCAAAGACAACTTTCCAACGCCTTTCATCGATCAAATTATTGACGACTTTGCAGGCCACGAGGCTCTACCCTTCATGGACGTTTTCTCTGGTTATAATCAAATCCAAATCCACCCAGCCGATCAATACAAAACCACATTCACTACCCCTTGGGGTACTTTTGCATATCGTGTCATGCCTTTTGGATTAAAGAATGCTAGCGCAAATTTCCAATGGGCTATGACATACATTTTTCACGATCTGGCTCATATCATCCTTGCATACTTGGATGACCTCACAACTCAATCCAAGAAATGCACCCAACATATTGATGATTTACAGATCATCTTCCAACAGTGTCGTCAGTACAACATCCTCTTGAATCCCTTCAAGTGCGTGTTCTACGTCATTGCGGGGTGGCTCCTCGGATTCATCGTTTCCCAAAGCGGTATTACCATGGACCCCCTCAAAGTCCAAGCCATCACATAAATTCCACCTCCCTGGAATTTACATCAACTCTAGAGCCTACAAGGAAAAGCTAACTTTCTACGACGATTTGTCCTAGACCATGCCACTCGCACACACGGTTTCCTTCGCTTACTATGCCACAACATCCCATTTCATTGGGATGAACATGCCCAAAAATCATTTGACGATCTTAAAACGACATTGTCTAACGCCCCTTTAATTAGTTCACCCGACTATAATCGTGACTATATCCTCTACATATCAGCATCAACTGTCTCAGTAGTAGTAGTTCTCGTTCAAATCGACAATGACGATCGTGAGAATGTCATTTACTACGTTAGTAAAAACCTCTTAGGGCCACCCCTGAAGTATAAACACAAAGAGAAACTAGCCCTTACAGTCGTCCTTGCAGTCTAGAAACTGCATCATTACATTTTTCTTCGCACGACTAAGGTCGTAGCAGATTCCAACCCTATGCAATACTTGCTCAGCCGTCAGTAAATTAATTGCAAATTTGCCCGATGGATCGTTATCCTCCAGGAGTACGATCTTGAATTCTCAATACCCAAGAGAAAGAAAGCTCTCATCCTTGCCGAACTTGTCACGACCTTCCCCTCTGATACTATCAGTGCCCCCGTAATACCGACTTCCCCGACGAACATCTCTTTTACATCACTTTGGATGATCCTTGGTACGACGACCTCCTCGTCTACCTCCGAACCCAAAAGTTCGGTAACCACCTCTCATGAGATGATCGTCATCGTATTTGCCACCAGGCCCCCCGCTGTCTCCTCATTGGAGATATCTTATATCGGTGATGGGTCGACACCATAGTTCGTCGATGCTTGACTATTAATGAGGCCGATAGAGTCTTGAACAACTGCCATAGCGACGCATGTGGGGGCCATCGTTCGGGAATGTCCACTGCTCAGAAAATCATTCGAGCAGGTTATTTTTGGCCTACATTGTTTCACGATTACATTCATGCCGTGAAGCGATGTGAGAAATGTTATGTTTACGCCAACAAACCACGAGCACCACCTGCTCTTCTTCACCCCATCATTATTGCCGACCCATTTTGTAAATGGGGCATCGAATTCATGACTTGTAATACCCCATCCAACAATGGACACAAATACATTGTTGTTGTAGTCGATTACTTCACAAAATGGGCAGAAGCTATGCCCACCTTCAATAATACCGCTAACATTGCAGTGCATTTTTTCTTTAATCACGTCATATCCTTCTTTGGAGTACCACTCCAACTAGTTTTCGATCACGGGAAACACTTCGAGAATGAGATTTTTGTCGAACTCTCATCTCAGTTAGGATTCTCCCACGAGTTTTCCTCACCATATTACCCTCAGTCTAACGGACAGGTCGAAGCAGTTAACAAGGTCCTCAAGACCATGTTACAGTGCACGATTAATAAATATAAGACCAATTGGCATCATATGTTATTTTCCACACTATGGGCTTACCGTACGACCGTGAAAACGACCACTGGTTTCACACCATTTCATCTAGTCCATGGGGTTGAGGCTACTCTTCCCATCGAGTGTGAAATTCCCACCTTACGCACCAAAATTGAGCTATTACCCGACACTACTCCAATGGAGCAATGATTGTTACACTTAGAATCCTTGAATGAAGATCGTCGATCTTCATTACAGAACAATGAGGCAACCAAAAAACGGTTAAAATCCACCTTTGATCGCCATGTCAACCTTCCTTATTTCATGAAGGCAACCTCGTCCTTGCTTACGATATTGCTCATGATACCCTTGGTTATGGAAAATTTGAGTCACTATGGCATGGACCCTACATTATTCAACATTTCCTCACCAAAGACGCATACATCCTGGCCTCTCCCGAAGGCCTCTCTCTCAAAGAACCCATCAACAGGTTATACTTAAAGAAATTTTATGCTTAAGCGTAGCAATTCTACTTTAGGTTATTTCTTTTATAGTGTTTTTAATCTTTTTTTCCATCCCTCACGTCTAAAATATCATTTTTGCTACTGACAGATGCTTCCTCCACTGGCCTACCACATCGGTTACACCAACGACGCCAGTCATTGGACACAAAATCTCGCTTCAACAGCTTGGGCCCTCTATACCCCCTCACATGAAATGCTCCATTCTAGCGGCATATGTTTGGGTTCAGCCACCAACAACCAAGCCGAATACACTACCATCATTGGCCTCTTCGCCAATGCCCAACATCATCGTATTCATCACCTTAGCGTCTTTCTCGACTCTCAACTAGTCGTTCTCCAGCTCAACAATGTGTACCGCGTCCGCGATCCTTGCCTCTTTCGCAAATACCTGCAAGTTAGAATTTTATCTCGACATTTTGATTTCATTACATTTACACATATTCCAAGACAATTAAATCAAATTACAAATAACTTAGCTAACATGGTGTTAGATTGGCATATATCACATCAAGATACCTCTACACATACATAAAAATATAAAAAANCCTCGTCCTTTCTTACGATATCGCTCACGATACCCTTGGTCATGGAAAATTTGAGTCACTATGGCATGGCCCCTACATTATCCAACATTGCCTCACCAAAGGCGCATACATCCTGGCCTCTCCCGAAGGCCTCTCTCTCAAAGAACCCATCAACGGGTCATACTTAAAGAAATTTTATGCCTAAGCGTAGTCATTTTACTTTAGGTTATTTCTTTTATAGTGTTTTTAATCTTTTCCCATCCCTCACGTCTAAACTATCATTTGTGCTATTAACAGATGCCTCCTCCATTGGCCTACCACATCGGTTACACCGACAGTGCCAGCCGTTGGACACAAAATCTCACTTCGGCAGCTTGGGCCCTCTATACCCCCTCACATGAAATGCTCCACTCTAGCGGCATATGTTTGGATTCAGCAACCAACAACCAAGCTGAATACACTGTCGTCATTGGCCTCTTGGCCGATGCCCACCATCATCGTATTTGTCACCTTAGCATCTTTCTCGACTCTCAACTAGTCGTCCTCCAACTCAACAATGTGTACCGCATCCGTGATCCTTGCCTCTTTCGCAAATACCTGCAAGTTAGACTTTTATCTCGACATTTTGAATTCATTACATTTACACATATTCCAAGACAATTGAATCAAATTACAGATAGCTTAGCTAACATTGTGTTAGATTGGCATATATCACATCAAGATACCTCTACACATACATAAAAATATAAAAAACCTGTCACAACATATATAAATTAGACATCATCAACACATTAAAAAACACATGTAAACATCACATAGATCCCAAAATGTATACTCATATATATATATAAATCAATCACCAGTGCCATCAAAATGTTTACATACAAAACATCATATACAGAATCCGCAGATCAGTAAAACACCTTGGTACAAAATGGGCTCACCAGACTATATACAAAATACAAAAATACATAGAGCGGCCCTCAAGGTGCCTCTAGAGCACCACCTCCTGCCCCTCCCTCAGGATGTGGTCCCCCACCCACTATTGGTCCCTTCGGACCTGGAGGTAACCGTCTGGTCATAGCAACACCTGCTATTGCTTCTCATCGGACCATGGCCTGCCACATCGGCGGCACTCCCACACACTGCTCCAAGATGCCCTCATCCTAGATACACAACCACATGCCCTCAGGAACGCCCTGTAGCACCACCTCCAGGCGGTGGCGAATATCCTCAAAATCTATTCCGGCATCTACCGGAGGAGCATGCGATGGCCCGGCACCTGGGTCATCAAAACGACGTCTCCTCATTGCTCTCTCATCATCAGTTGGTCTCACCTCAGCGTCCTCACGTCGACGTCTCTCTCCTGCCCGTGGCCCTCCCTGTGACGGTCTCCCCGGCTCCTGGTGAGCTGGCGCTCTCAGCAGCTCAACCTCACGCCCGCGAGGTCCCACATCTGCACATACAAACAACCAAACAATAGTATCAACATCTATACAAAATACACATGTCATGCTATCTCAAAAATTAATATATCAAACTCATAAACATACCTCGGTGATCAAACACCTCCCTTGGAGGTAACAGCATGTCCGGATCACCCCAGAAGTTAACACCAGCGTATGGATACTGCAGTATAACCTGCAGCATCTGCCACCACACCTGTTTTTCCTCAGTTGTGAAAACATGGCCACCCTCACCACCACCATGGCGAACCAAAATTGTCGACCATCGCCTCAGTCGTGGCTCTCGCACACTAGGACCGCCCAATAAAATCCTAGGGCGCAACATCAGCACCCTCTCCAAAAACCAGGCCACCAAGATGGACCCAAAGGCAAAGTCCCATGTGTTGGTCGACCGAAATCTATCCAGCTGCCCTACCATCCTGGCATGCAGCGTCAACCCCTAGGAAAAGTTCTCCCCGGCCAGTGCCCTCCTCATAACACTCAGCTGCCCACCACTGATCCACTAAGTCGCAAGGGACCCATACACCCTCACAATCATCGCTGCTACACAGCAATGCACTAGAGCATCCATCGCCCCGATGCTCATGACGGAGCCCAACATGTAGTTCTCCCTCGAACAATACCTTTGGCCCAAAGTCGCTAACGACATGTCCGCAAGTAACATCGTCTCAGCTGGTAGGGTCGTTCCTCGAAAAGAGAGCCCAGTCAAAAAGTATATGTCCTCCACCGTAGTGAAGGCAATCTTCTCTCCCCGCACCCTAAAGCAATGTAGGTCCAGACTCCACATCTGGATCAAAAAATGTAGGAGATACTCCTGCGCCCGTATCAACGGGCAATCGAAGAACTTCAACAGCCCACAGGCTGCCAAAGTGGCACAAACCCCCGGCTCCTCAATAGCCATGAAATCCCTCAGCTGGGACCAATCCTGATCTCGCCAACCGACCGACATCTTGCCAAATGATCGTCTGCAACCACATAATCCAGTCCTAGGTCAACCATCTTGACCATAAAAAACATTAAAAAACATGAGTTTTTAACCCGTATGCTTTGCCCCCAAGGTACGGCTATTTAACCTATAGGCGCACACATATGCATGCTTGTTTACCCCACAGGCACACACGTATGCACACATGTTCACCCCATAGGCGCACACTCAGGCATGCTTGTCCATCCCACAGGCACGCATGCGTGCGCGCCTTCTCACCCTACAGGGGCACCTCCATGCGCCCCTGTCACGACCACAACCATGCATCAAAGTGCATCTGTCCACTACACAGCTGCGCACCCATGCACGGCTATCCAGATAATAGGCATGCACTCCTGTGTGCATATTTTCAGATCGCCTGCGCACTTGGGGGCCCACACCCATAAAACCCCCTATACGGCCCTCCGTACAGACCCTGCGCAGAAATGGAAAACCTACTTCTATGCAAGATGATAAGACTACCAACCTGAAGCTCGCTGGTCCTGGATCGGCTGCCTCATTCTCCCGAAATCTCCAAATCTCCTCTGAATACCTCTCGTCCAGTCACTCTGGTAGCAAGTACAAATGAGGTGGCAATGTGGGCCCTACAGCTATATATAGGCCTTTCTGCCAAACTTCCAATCACCATTCCGAGAACTCTGGGTGTCCGTTCTTCAATCCATCTTCAGCCACAGGATCAACATCCCGTCATCTACATCAAGACAATACCCAGGCCACTTTTTATCCTTAGCCCCTGGGGTGCCATTTTTTCATACCCTGTCCAGGTACGCATGCTCATGTTCAAAATTATCAAATAAATGCTTGTATGTTTGATTCTCTTCAGATATTGTTCACGTCGGGTATTTGGTTTTCATGTGTGTAGGTACTTGGGCATCATACATCAACACAACCCCTTCAGGTATATAATCAGCACTAGCAAGTAATCATTCCCTCTGAATATCAATTGCATCTCCAGTCACACCCTCTGACATTTGCCTCTAGGATCCCCATCTCTGGCTCTATAGTACCAACACCTCCATTGCATCTTAGGTACTGTCACCCAATAGCACTCTCCCCCACATGAGTTGTCCCATTCATAGCACCCTTTTGCACTTTGACACTCATGTTGTTTTTCAACCCTTTAGAGATGGGAGTCCCGATAGTCTTACGTCATGTCGCGAATCAGCCACATACTCCTTCTCCTCATTTTGCTAGCTTTCCCAGTGGACTCCCAGATTATCTCTTCAAGGTTCTATTTTGACTGTACCTCCGCAGTATCATGAACCCTCCATTTCATCCACCATCATTTTGCCCCTCTGCAAATTTCCCTTCATTTCACCTACCTCATACAGAAACCCACCCATGGGGCCCCCACCCTCCACCAATTCTCCAAGCAAATTGTGCCCTAACCGGCCCAACCATATTACATTGGGGCACCCATTTCTGTATTTGTACACTCATCCCAAATTATTCTTTATTTATTTGGTACATTGTAAAAAGCCTTTGTTTCCAGCATTTACATATCCTTTTGTCGCCACCTTTGATGACCTTCTTCCCTTTTTTGGCTAACGCAACTCATGGCACCCTTGGTTGGGGCACTCCTTATCCTCTACCCCTGTTGACATCATCCATATACTCTGAGTATCCCACAGGTCACTTACCTCTGCCCTTTGAGTTTGTTGACTTTGTCCCACCTTTGGCATAACTTATCCCCTGTCTTGTTGTCCCCCTGACACTTGACCTAGTTGAACGGTTGAGGCCACTTATACCTCACACATACCCCCAACCAAGGGTAGTCTCGAGTCTCCATACATCTTGATTTCGTCCATGTACCTCCTCAATTCCTAACCTCACCTAGTAGATTTCACAAAGCTCTTTGCTTCTCGGAGTCGCGTCCCCCTTTTTGTCGACATCAACACAGTTTCCAGAAGGGCGACAGTATCTTGACTCTCATTACCTTTCCAATGAGAGGTCTCGGACGACACAGGGAGAACCACAATTGCTCCCTACTATCGTTGACCCCTGTAACATTCAACTTCAACACTTCCTCATGTTACGGTGGGTCTTACTTTGCAATTATTGCAGTTATCTCTTATATTTGTCGAAGACCTCTGAACTTGGCTGGGCTATCAATGCCTACAAAATCCATGATATTTCTTACAGATGTCACTACCTACTATTCACAGTATGTTCCTCCACAAAATTGTCTTCTGCCTTTATCACGACCGCCCCCGAGAGCACTACAGTTTTCTACATCAACACACCATTCCTTTTTGAGTTACATGACACGAGCATGGGGCATGCTCGCCTCATTTGTACACAGTTTATTTTTTACACACCTTTTGGAAGGTTGGGTTCTACAGGTTCCTTTCTCCCTCCAATGGGTAACTCTTGACAATCCCACTATCTCTCTCTCTTACAACGACACTCTTAGTAGAAGAAACATTGATGAATTTCGGCTATACGTATGCTCCTAACCTCATCCATCAGGGGGCCTCTATTATCACTGAAATTTCGTCCACAAATGGTTACAAGAATTCAGCATCGCCAAACAGTTATGAGGTAACCCATGGACCAAAATTACCACAAAAGCATTTCCAAAGGATAAAAAACTATACAACCAGTGACAAAATTAAAGTGTGTTATGACTACATAGAGCGCACGTGTTAAGGTCCTAACCCGCACATAGGTAGATCAATGTATTCGGATGTAATAAAGGTCAATATTAATAAGACCTTTCAATAAAATAGAATAAGGCAGATGTAAGAAGACCTAATAGAAGCTTCCGCTTCTAGAAGGATCTTCCTCTAGATGCTTCTCTTAATAGACACATTTAGTCTAAATAAGGGTCGAGGGTATGAAAACCCTAGCTTGGAGATTATTGTAACAGAGCGTTGCTCGACTGGAGGTTGCCCCCTCGAAGAGGCCTGTGAACATTGCTATCTTAATCAAAGTGTTGTCTCTGTTGCTATTTCGTATATCATTTCTGTGTAATGTGAAGATTATGCTGGATATTTTACTGTTTTTCTGTCATTTCTAGCATTTCATTTATGTTCTGCATATTTTACATATCTGGTATCTTGCATGTGGTATCAGAGCACTTTCCTTGGCAGAAATTGTGGGTATTTTTTTTTCAGGGTAGAGACGTATTCCGGCATCTTTAAGCCACAGAGATCTGTCGTTACGTGCATAAACCCGCAGTTGAGGGATTCATACACACAGGAAATACAAGTGGTTCTTAAGCGCACATCTGTTGGCCACCCTTGTAACCCCTGTTAGTACCCCTTCGAGTGGTAGCGCATCAGACAACACCTGTGTACGGATCGACCTAGATTTCCTGAAGCCCTCTTTAGA
>JASDQU010010081.1:13462-40546 GCA_032191745.1 Picea mariana | reverse complement strand
TTATCAGAAATGTAAGGAACCTAATGCATATATAAGAAGGTTATAATGATCAAACATGACACATACCATGATACCTCGGACCAATTACCTCATGTGGCAAGAGTCTGCTTTGATGCAAGTCCAAGCCGATGGTGATGGATGATGTTGCTACTGACAGGACAAGTATAGCGAAGAAGAAGAAGGATGGGCCCTCCAGGGCCATGGTCAGGTCAATCCTACTCTCGACACTTCATGTCTAGGACCTGTGGGCCTCGAGACATGATCTCCTAGTTATCCCTAGATATCGGGGATAACAGATCCTATATTGCATGACCCCACATGGTCTGCAATGCCTACCAAACTACCTTCAGACATCCCCAAGTTTGAAGGAAAGGCAGGAGATGAGCCTGCCAACCATGTCATGACTTTCCACCTATGGTGCTCTTCCAACAACATTATGGATGATTCCTTCAGACTACAGTTATTTCAACGCACACTCACTAGCCCATCTGCCAAATGGTATGTAGACGAAAAATCCGTGTCCCATGTGACTTTCGAGTCCTTGGCCAAAGCATTTTTGACCTTCTTCCAACTACCAATCCGCCATGACAATGGTCTTGAACTATTCTCTAATTTCAAACAAACCTCATCCACACATATCGCTGATCACATTCACGAGTGGCATAGACGACGTAGTTTGTGCAAAGCTGAAACCAGCAAACAACAGTGTCTTGACTGGTTTCTCAGATCACTTATCTCTCTTCTAGGTAAAGATGTAGCTTCCACCTTCCCCCAATCTGAAGAGGAAGCCATTAGTAAGGCTATAAAATACGACCTCATCTATTCACAATCAGGGTACTTATACACAATACTTACTGATATCCAAAAACCCATGCCATTTGGTCAAGACAAACCCGAGATGTCTCACTCAGCAGACAGATTGATTGGTAATACCACACACCACAGTCCTCAACCCCAACCACCACCAATGTACGGCACACCTCAATATCCGCCGACATATGGGGGAACTTCTTATTACCCCCCACCCCCTTATCAACAACCATACCCTGTTGCTATTCCTCCACCCATCAGTGGACCACCGTCAACACCCCCACTACACCCACCTATCCAAACAAGTTCTAGTACCCCCTCTACCTCAGCTTATACTCTAAGTACTAGCGAAAGAGCCATGCCTTCCTACGTACCTTACGTATCACAACTCCCACAAAATATG
Organism: Picea mariana; assembly: GCA_032191745.1. Classification (NCBI taxonomy): domain Eukaryota; kingdom Viridiplantae; phylum Streptophyta; class Pinopsida; order Pinales; family Pinaceae; genus Picea; species Picea mariana. The sequence continues at coordinate 39,333 of JASDQU010010081.1, read as the reverse complement.
TACTTTCCATTCCCTAGTCCTCCACAGCCCATGGCACCCCCACACCCTCACGCTGGGGTGATTTTTGTTCAATCCTCTCCCGTTCAGAAATATCAAAATTTTAAATAGTTGAATACGACAAATCCGACCCATCTGTTGAATAATGCCAAAAAGAAAGGAAGAAACAGGAACAATAACAACCTAGGTCAAGGAGGGAATCAACCCCAACAAAACCAACCTACTGGGGGCAACCAAAATCAAGGGAATCAGAACCCCCAGGGGGGCAATAACAACAGGCGTCAAGGGAGAAATAATAATACTATTAAAACCAACTTCCCTTGTGCCCTTTGCTGTGAGTTCGGTCATTATACTCATCATTTCCCCCAAATCGCTGATTTTAAATGGCTGAAAGACTCAGGCGGTCTACCACATCCTCCAACACTGCTTTCCCCTCAACAAGCCCCATAACAATATGTGCAACAACCCCCCCAGCTGTACTACAGAATCCCATTCCACACCAGGGTGTGATAAACACCCAACAAGACACACAACCTACCCCACCATAGTTGGGACAATACCTCAATCCAAACAATCCCGCAGATCGTACCACCCTCCTCACCAGTGAGGAATAAATCCTTCTGCAAACACGTAATAGTCAATATCATGCACCTGCTGAGTCTCCTTTGACTCCCCCAGAAACAATCCCAACACCGATGGGACCCCTGTTGGTAATTCCACGCCCTAATGTTGAAACACAACTTCACATCCCTCGCATCCCATTGCGCAGGAATGTCCACAACCCCCAGGTTAGGGTAACTCATAATTATAGTTTGGTTGATGACTTAGCACAATCCCCGATGACCATGTGAGTCTTAGAGGTCCTTCAAAATTGTCCCACTCAGCAGAAATCATTACTTTCCGCCTTGGGGTCAGTCGACCCCGTGGATACTCAACTCATCACATTTGATCTCGACAGTGGAGAACCTCGCCTTCCTGCTCTAATCGCTTTTCAAATCCTAGTAAAAATTTAGAACATTACAGTTCATCAGTGCATCATCGATGAGGGTGCATCTACATGCATTATGTCCAAATCTGTATGGAAAAAACTTGGTTCCCCCGAACTCATACCATCTTCCATTACCTTACAAGCTTATGATGGAGGACCATCGTCTCCTGAAGGGCTCTTCCAAAATGTCCCCATAGAACTTGGGGGCAAAACCATTCTCAACGACATTGAAGTTATTGATGCCCCACTCGATTATAATATCATGTTCGGTCGTAGCTACATGTACGCTATGAAGGCAGTCGCCTCTTCCATATTTCGAACGATGATGTTCCCCCATAGTGGGAAGATCATTACTATTGACCAAGTCTCACATTATGAGCCTAACCCTTCTGCCAACATTGATAACATTCTCCCTCTCATACACATGAGTCATGACGCATACCTACTCATCGAAATGGGTCCCAAAAGTTTCAAAGACCCATCATTGTTAGGAAATTACCATGGTGCACCATCGCTCCTTCATCCTTCCAATCAAGTATGCGTCATATCATCCAATGAAACTGACATAGAGGATACCCTTCCTCATAGGGAGGCTTCTATCATACCTGACGTCCCACTAGTCACAGAGCTCCCCCCTCATGATCCTCTTGCAAACTCGTCGACTCCACCAGTCCACGATTTCACCTCTCCCCAAGGCCATATCCCAATTTGGGAGACAGTTCCTCAAGACATTACTCAAATCCCCTTCTTCTACCCTCCACCTGGTGTACAATCTTTCCAAGTAGCTACAACACTTACCCTCCCTAATATGGTGCTAGCAATTCCAGTTTGGTATTTACATCCACCAGAGATGGTCCCTCAACCATCCCTTCCTCCCCAAATGGAAGGAATCCCAATGATGATTCCCATACTCACTCCCACCATACCCGCTACACCCCCATTCACTACCCTCCCTGTCATAGCTAGGGGCAGGTGAAAGAAGAAGGAGCCCATAGCTCCTCTTCCCCAATGCGTCCAACCTCCTTGCATGCTATGTGAGAAAGATGGACACCAAACCAACAACTGCCCATCTCTACCCGAGTTACGAAACTTGATTCCACTCAGTCAAACACCATCAACGCTCACCACTATAGCAAGTATTGCCGCCACCGCCCCTCACTCAAGTAGTAAAGGGCTGCGAACCAAATTCGCTTGCGCTATATGTTCAGAATATGGCCATTATACACACCATTTCCCAGCTCTGCCGCGGTTCCGACAGACATTAGCCGTAGTACACCAAAGCTTCCAGAACGAACCCAATCCAGCTACATCATCCCTACCAAAAATCACTGACATCCATTATGTCACAACTTCAGTCAATGAACATATGAGATACCCTTGCTCTCTATGTGAATTCTTAGATCATTTTACATACCAATGTCCTATGATCATTGAATACAGGCAGCGCCAATTAACCCTGATTCAAACCCCTACAGAATCGATAGTTGACCTTACCTTGTCACTAGAGATTCTTCATATCATTTCTCCTGAACCCGAGGCACTCCCGACACCTCCATGGTTCTTGAATGACTTATTTGAGGATTCACCCCCTAACCCCCCCAATTCTCCCATTCATTTCCCTACGGAAATTTTACATCCAACTACCACTAGTACTCCTCAGTACTTTGATATTTGGTTTATGTCAAGAAAACCATCACAATATCGTTGTGTTGTTCCCCCTTCTTCTTCATCACCAGGGGACAGCCACACGGTGGCAGTCACTGATATCACTCTTTACGACCCCTTGTATTCCCGCCAATTCCACTGTGACGAGGACATACTCGAAGAGTTAAACACCCCCGACTACCCATGGGATGCACTACACCATAGAGTGCTCTTCTTTCCACAGGAATCCTCCACGCCTCCTAACCAACACCCCATATACGTGGTCGAAACCAAGGATTTTATCCCATCAGAGCATATCGACTGGTTCAACAACCCCATTCCTGCCCCTGATGCTTTTGAAGAAGGTAACATGGCCAACATTTCCCCGACCATCAAAATTAATATTTCGATAAAAAATGGAGTCGTCAAGGAAATCATCATTGGCGCCGCTTGCACTCCTCAGGAAATCACCACCTATAAATCCCTCTTCCAAGAATATCATGATATTTTTCCCTGGTCATACATAGAGTGCCTGGCCTTGATCCCTCTATTGTCGAACATTGCATCGACACCTGGCATGACATTACACCAGTTCGTCAAAAAAAATGACCACTACACCCATCCAAAGCAGCGGCCATCAAAGCTGGGATTGACAAATTACGCGCAGCTGGGTTCATCTACCCCATCGCCTATACATCATGGGTTTCTAACCTTGTACCCGTTAACAAAAAACATGGCACTATCCGCATCTGCACGGACTTTCGTGATCTTAATCATGCATTTCCCAAAGACAACTTTCCAACGACTTTCATCGATCAAATTATCGACGACTGTGTAGGCCACGAGGCTCTATCCTTCATTGACGGTTTCTCTGGTTATAATCAAATCCAAATCCACCCAGCCGATCAATACAAAACCACATTCACTACCCCTTGGGGTACTTTTGCATATCGTGTCATGCCTTTTGGATTAAAGAATGTTGGCGCAAATTTCCAATGGGCTATGACATACATTTTTCACGATCTGGCTCATATCATCCTTGCATACTTGGATGACCTCACAACTCAATCCAAGAAACACACCCAACATCTTGATGATTTACTAATCATCTTCCAACAGTGTCGTCAATACAACATCCTCTTGAATCCCCTCAAGTGCGTGTTCTACGTCATTGCGGGGTTCCTCCTCGGATTCATAGTTTCCCAAAGCGGTATTACCATGGACCCCCTCAAAGTCCAAGCCATCACAGAAATTCCACCTCCCCGGAATTTACGTCAACTCTAGAGCCTACAAGGAAAAGCTAACTTTCTACGGTGATTTGTCCCAGACTACGCCACTCGCGCACACGGTTTCCTTCGCTTACTATGCCACAACATCCCATTTCATTGGGATGAACATGCCCAAAAAGCATTTGATGATCTTAAAACGACACTGTCTAACGCCCCTTTAATTAGGTCACCCGACTATAATCGTGACTATATCCTCTACATATCTTCATCAACTTTGTCAGTAGTAGTAGTTCTCGTTCAAATTGGTAATGATGATCATGAGCATGTCATTTAATATGTTAGTAAAAACCTCTTAGGGCCACCCCTGAAGTATAAACACGAAGAGAAACTAGCCCTTACAGTCGTCCTTGCAGTCCAGAAACTGCGTCATTACATTCTGCTTCGCATGACTAAGGTCGTAGCAGATTCCAACCCTATGCAATACTTTCTCAGCCGTCAGCAAATTAATGGCAAATTTTCCCGATGGATCGTTATCCTCTAGGAGTACGATATTGAATTCTCAACACCCAAGAGAAAGAAAGCTCTCATCCTTGCGGAACTTGTCATGGCCCTCCCCTTTGATACTACTAGTGCCCCCGTAATATCGACTTCCCTGATGAACATCTCTTTTACATCACTTCGGATGATCCTTGGTACGACAACCTCCTCGTCTACCTCCGAACCCAAAAGTTTGGTAACCACCTCTCACAAGATGATCGTCGTCGTATTCGCCACTAGGCCCCCCGCTATCTCCTCATTGGAGATATCTTATATCGGCGATGGGTCGACACCATACTTCATCGATTGTTGACTATTAACGAGGCCGATAGAGTCTTGAACAACTGCCATAGCGACGCATGTGGGAGCCATCGTTCGAGAATGTCCACTGCTCAGAAAATCATCCGAGCAGGTTATTTGCGGCCTACATTGTTTCACGATTGCATTCATGCTGTGAAGCGATGCAAGAAATGTCAGCTTTACACCAACAAATCACGAACACCACCTGCTCTTCTTCACCCCATCATTATTTCCAGCCCCTTTTGTAAATGGGGCATCGACTTCATGACTTGTATTCCCCCATCCAACAATGAACACAAATACATTGTTGTTGTAGTCGATTACTTCACAAAATGGGCAGAAGCTATGCCCACCTTCAACAATACCGCTGACACTGCAGTGCGTTTTTTCTTTAATCACGTCATATCCTGCTTTGGAGTACCACTCCAACTAGTTTTCGATCATGGGAAACACTTTGAGAATGAGATTTTCGTCGAACTCTCATCTCGGTTAGGATTCTCCCATGAGTTTGCCTCACCATATTACCCTCAGTCTAACGGATAGGTCGAAGCAATTAACAAGGTCCTCAAGACCATGTTATAGTGCACGGTTAATAAATATAAGACCAATTGGCATCATATGTTATTTTCCACGCTATGGGCTTACCGTACGGTCGTGAAAATAGCCACTGGTTTCACACCATTTCATCTAGTTCATGGGGTTGAGGCTACTCTTCCCATCGAGTGCGAAATTCCCACCTTACGCACCAAAATTGAGCTATTACCCGACACTGCTCCAATGGAGCAGCGCTTGCTACACTTAGAATCCCTGGATGAAGATCATCAGTCTTCATTACATAACAATGAGGCAGCCAAAAAATGGTTAAAATCCACCTTTGATCGCCATGTAAACCTTCGCTCATTTCACGAAGGCGACCTCGTCCTTGCTTATGATATCGCTCACGATACCCTTGGTCATGGAAAATTTGAGTCACTATGGCATGGCCCCTACATTATACAACATTTCCTCACCAAAGACACATACATCCTGGCCTCTCCTGAAGGCCTCTCTCTCAAAGAACCCATCAACAGGTTATACTTAAAGAAATTTTATGCCTAAGCGTAGCAATTCTACTTTAGGTTATTTCTTTTATAGTGTTTTTAATCTTTTTTTCCATCCCTCACGTCTAAACTATCATTTTTGCTACTGACAGATGCTTCCTCCACTGGCCTACCACATCGGTTATGCCAACGGCGCCAGCCGTTGGACACAAAATCTCGCTTCGACAGCTTGGGCCCTCTATACCCCCTCACATGAAATGCTCCATTCTAGCGGCATATGTTTGGGTTCAGCCACCAACAACCAAGCCGAATACACTGCCATCATTGTCTTCTTCGTCGATGCCCAACATCATCGTATTCATCACCTTAGCGTCTTTCTCAACTCTCAGCTAGTCGTTCTCCAACTCAACAATGTGTACCGCGTCCGTGATCCTTGCCTCTTTCACAAATACCTGCAAGTTAGACTTTTATCTCGACATTTTGATTTCATTACATTTACACATATTCCAAGACAATTAAATCAAATTACAAATAACTTAGCTAACATGGTGTTAGATTGGCATATATCACATCAAGATACCTCTACACATACATAAAAATATAAAAAATCTGTCACAGCATATATAAATTAGACATCATCAACACATTAACAAAACACATGTAAACATCACATAGATCCCAAAATGTATACTCATATATATATAAATTGGTCCATAGTGCCATCAAAATGTTTACATACAAATATACAAACGTCCATAGGCCAGTGAAGCACCTCGGTACAAAAATGGTGCCACTACACCAAAATGGGCTCACCAGCCTATATACAAAAATACAAAAATACATAGAGTGACACTCAAGGTGCCTCTAGAGCACCAACTCCTACACCTCCCTCAGGCGGTGGTCCCCCACCCACTACTGGTCCCTTCGGACCGGGAGGTAACTGTCCAGTCATAGCAGCACCTGCTACTGTTGCTCGCCACACCATGGCCCGCCACGGCGGCGGAAATCCAATACACTGCTCAAGATGCCCTCATCTTGGATACGTGACCACATGCCCTCAGGCACTCCCTATAACACCGCCTCTAGGCAGCGACGAATATCCTCAAAATCTACTCCGACATCCGTCGGAGGAGCATGCAATGGCTCGGCACCTGGGTCATCAAAACTGCGTCTCCTCGCTGCTCTCTCATCCTCAGCTGGTCTCACCTCGATGTCCTCGCACCGATGTCTCTCTCCTACCTGCGGCCCTCCCCGCAGCGGTCTCTCTGGCTCTTGGTGAGCCGATTCTCTTAGCATCTCAACCTCATGCTCGCGAGGTCCCACATCTGCACATACACAAAACCAAACGATAGTATCAACATCTATACAAAATACACATGTCATGCTATCTCAAAAATCAATATATCAAACTCATAAACATACCTTGGTGATCAAATACCTCCGCTGGAGGTAACACCATGTCCGGATCACCCCGAAAGTCAACACCAGCATAAGGATACTGTAGTATAACCTGCGGCATCTGTCGCCACACCTGTGCCGCTTTAGCTATGAAAAAATGGCTTCCCTCGCCACCACCGTGGTGAACAATTATTGTCAACCACCACCTCAATCGTGGCTCTCATGCACTAGGAGCGCCCAATAAAATCCTAGGGCGCAACATAGGAACCCTCTCCAAAAACCAGGCCACCAAGATGGACCCAAAGGCAAAGTCCCCTGTGTCGGTGGACCGACATCAGTCCAACTACCCTACCATCCTGGCATGCAGCGTAAGCCCCCAGGCAAAGTGCTCACCAGCCAGTGCCCTCCCCATAACACTTAGTTGACCACCACTGAACCGATGAGTCGCAAGGGACCCATACACCCTCACAATCACACTGCTACACAACGATGTGCTAGAGCATCAATCGCCCCGATGCTCACGACAGAGCCCGACATGTAGTTCTCCCTTGAATAGTACCTCCGGCCCAATGTCGCTAACGACACGTCCGTAGGTAACACCGGCTCCGCCGGTAGGGGCGCTCCCCGAAAAGGGAGCCCGGTCAAAAAGTATATATCCTCCACTGTAGTGAAGGTGATCTGCTCTCCCCGCACCATAAAGCAATGCAGGTCCGAACTCCACATCCGGATAAAAAACTGCAGGAGATACTTCTGCACCTGTATCAATGGGCACTTGAAGAACTTCAGCAGCCCACAAGCTACCAAAGTGGCACGAACCCCCAACTCCTCAATAGCCATGACATCCCTCAGCTGGGACCAATCCTACTCTTGCCAACCGACCGACATCGTGCAAAATGATCACCTGCAACCACATAATACAGTCCTCGTTCAGCCATATTGACCACAAAAAACATTAAAAAGATGATTTTTTCACCTGTCAGCCTTGCCCCCAATGCGCGGTTGTTTAACCCACAGGCGCGCACATATGCGCACCTGTTCACCCCACAGGCGTGCACATATGCGTGCATGTCCATCCCACAGGTGCTCATACGTGTGCACCTATCCATATCATAGGCGTGCATACGTGTGCGCCTACCCACCCTATAGGGGCGCCTCTTTGTGCCCCTGTCATGAACATAGGTGCGCATCAAAGTGCGCCTGTGCACTACACAACCACACACCCATGCGCAACTGTGTAGCAAATAGGCGCGCATATCATGCGCGCCTTTGTCCCCCCTATGAGTGCACCCATGCGTGGCTATCCAGATAACAGGTGCGCACTCATGTGTGCATATTTCTGGATCGCCTGTGCACTTGGGGGCCCACACCCATAAAATCCCCTGTACGACCCTTCGTACAGACCCTTCCCATAAATGGAAAACCTACTTCTATGTAGGACGATAAGACTACTAACCTGAAGCTCGCTGGTCCTGAATCGACTGCCTCGTTCTCCTGAAATCTCCAAAAATTCTCTGAATACCTCTCGTCTAGTCACTCTGGCAGCAAGTACAAATGAGGTGGCAATGTGGGCCCTATAGCTATATATAGGCCTTTCCACCAAACTTCCAATCACAATTTCGGGAGCTCCGGGTGTCCGTTCTTCGATCTGTCTTCATCCACGGGATCAACATCCCGTCATCTACATCAAGACAATCCTTGGGCCACTTTTTATCCTTATCCCCCGAGGTGCCATTTTTTCATACCCCGTCCAGGTACGCATGCTCATGTTCAAAATTATCAAATAAATGCTTGTATGTTTGATTCTCTTCAGATATTGTTTACATCGGGTATTTGGTTTTCATGTGTGTAGGTACTTGGGCATCATACATCAACGCCACCCCTTCAGGTATATAATTAGCACTGGCATGTAATCATTTCCTCTGAATCTCAATTGCTTCTCCAGTCACACCCTCTGACATTTGCCTCTAAGATCCCCATCTCCGGCTCTGCAGTACCAACACCTCCATTGCATCTTAGGTACTGTCACCCGGTAGCACTCTCCCCCACATGAGTTGTCCCATTCATAGCACCCTTTTGCACTTTGACACTCATGTTGTTTTTCAAACCCTTTAGGGATGGGAGTCCCGATAGTTTTACATCATGTCGCGAATCAACCACATAATCCTTCTCCTCATTTTGCTTGCTTTCCCACTGAACTCCTAGATTATCTCTTCAAGGTTCTATTTTGATTGCACTTCCAGAGTATCATGAACCCTCCATTTCATTCACAATCAGTTTTCCCCTCTGCAAATTTCCCTTCATTTCACCTACCTCATACAGAAACCCACCCATGGGCCCCCCACCCTCCACCAGTTCTCCAAGAAAATTGCGCCCTAACCAGCCCAACCATATTACATTGGGGCACCCATTTCTGTATTTGTACACTCATCCCAAATTATTCTTTATTTATTTGGTACATTGTAAAAAGCCTTTGTTTCCAACATTTACATCTCCTTTTGTCGCCACCTTTGATGACCTTCTTCCCTTTTTTGGCAAACACAACCCATGTCACCCTTGGTTGGGGCACTCCTTATCATCTACCCCTGTTGACATCATCCATATACTCCGAGTATCCCACAGGCCACTTACCTCTACCCTCTGAGTTTGTTCACTTTGTCCCACCTCTGGCACAACTTATCCCCTGTCTTGTTGTCCCCCTGACACTCGACCTAGTTGAATGGTTGCGGCCACTTATACCTCACATATACCCCCAACCAAGGGCAGTCTTGAGTCTTCCTACATCTTGAATTCATCTAAGAACCTCCTCCAGTTCCTAACCCTCACCTAGTAGATTTCACGAAGCCCTTTGCTTCTTGGAGTCGCGTCCCCCTTTTTTGTCGACATCAACACAGTTTCCAGAAGGGAAACATTATCTTGACTCTCATTACCTTTCCAATGAGAGGTCTCGGATGGCACAAGGAGAACGAAAATTGCTCCCTGCTGTCATTGACCCCCGTAACATTTGACTTCAACATTTTCTCATGTTACACTGGGTCTTACTTTGCGACTATTGCAATTATCTCTTATATTTGCCGAAGACCTCTGAACTTGGATGGGCTATCAATGCCTACAGAATCTGTGATATTTCTTACAGATGTCACTGCCTACTGTTTAGAGTATGTTCCTCCGTAGAATTGTCTTCTACCTTTATCATGACCGCCCCTGAGGGCACTGTAGTTGTCTACATTAACACACCATTCCTTTTTGAGTTACATGACACGAGCATGGGGCATGCCCGCCTCATTTGTACACAATTTATTTTTACACACCTTATGGAAGGTTGGGTTCTACAGGTTCCCTTCTCCCTCCAATGGGTAACTCTTGACAATCCCACTATCGCTCTCTCTTACAACGACACTCTCAGTAGAATAAACATTGATGGATTTTGGCTATACATATGCTCCTAGACTCATCCATCAGGGGGCATCTGTTATCACTGAAATTTCGTCCGCAAATGGTTACAAGAATTTAGCATCGTCAAACAGCTATGACGTCACCCATGGACCAAAATTACCACAAAATCATTTACAAAGGGTCAAAAACTATACAACCAGTGAAAAAATTAAAGTGCGCTATGACTACATAGGGTGCACGCGCACATGCGCAAAACAGAAATGCAAGAAAAGTGCACATGCGCTTGATGCGCGACTGTGGTCGCTAAAAGCCACGCACATCTAAGAACGATGCATTTATGAGAGTGGTCAGCCTCCCACCCACTTCTGGTTCAGCTTCCAAGTTGATTTGACACTCAAATCTGGACTGGATCCGACTGGGTGGTTGGTCAATGACCTAAAAGTTCCCTAATTAGCCTCTTTCCACACTACAAGCTGGTTGCACAATACCTCAAAGAGGTTCTATAAAAAGGCCATGGGTGCACTTCATTTTTTAAAGGAATTCAATAGAAAAGTTATGTTGCTACTATTCTCTTGAGGAATCCTCTATTCTCATCAAGAGTATACTAGCACCATTACATTGGGCAATCCATCTCACCCCTTGAGTGGATTAGCAAAGAATTCTTTCACCATTTTCATTCAAAGTTGTACGAAGAGCTTATTTGTGGGGGTCCAAGAGCCCTCCCTTGGAGGAAGAAGGGATTCATAGTCCTGTTTCTTCTTGGTGTTTTCTTTCACTAATATAAACCTTACCATTGGTGACATGGGTCTTATTTTTTCTTTTGTCCTTATGTCCCTATGCTCATTAGTTTAGTTGTTATTTTATTTCTTAGTTTATTTCTTAGTTGTTATTTTATATTTCTTTCTCTAACCCTTTTCCTTACAGTTTTCCTGCTTAGCAAACCCAACTAAGCTTGCAAGCACCTTTGTTTTTCTCACTAAGGTGACGAAAGAGGTGCAACACTATGTCTGCATTAGAATTTCTACATAACTGCCCCAGTCAACGTAGAATGCTCTTGGCTGCTTTTGGCGCTTTTGATCCTAAGTCATCCAACAATATCATGTTTAACCTAGACAATTTTATGTCGCGACTCTCCCACCAACTTGCTTTCCAAATTGATGTTGTTGTTCACAATCAAAAAATTCATCGAACTATCTTGGATGAGGGAGCCTCTACTTGTGTCATGTCTTTATCATGTTGGAAAGGTTTAAAATCACCTGCACTAAAAAATCTCCAACGATGCTACGCGCATTCGATGGGCGAGGTTTTCATCCCCATGGACTTTTGTAGTCCCTATCTGTCTAGTTGGGCAGAAAAACCATCTCTGTTGACGTCGAGGTGGTCGATGCTCCCCTTGATTACAACTTGTTACTTGGAAGAAGTTGGTTTTATGCTATGACTGTCATTGCTTCGTCGGTGTTTCGATGTGTACAATTTCCTCATCATGGCAAAATTGTCACTATCGATCAGTTAGATTTCTGTACACCCGACGCTTGTGCTCCCACTACCAACAATATTCCATTCTTGGGAGATCACAAGATCACATATGAAAGTGTTGGTGTAGGATTGTTAAAATATTCCACCCTTATGGGTACCTTCCCTGCACCACTTCCTCCTACCACGCATCATATTTCCATAATCAATATGATTTCAACTACGACTTATCAGTCTTTGGAATCATATGATCCCTGAATTGTACCTAGTCCTCTAGAGTTCGATGTGCTAGGTGACACTTTGCCACTTAGTCCAAACGAGGCTTCATACGTTGATATTCAATCAACCTCTCCCTCTTTAGATGACTAACATCTCTTTGCACCCAACACCTAATCGATGCCATCTTGGTTAAATTCCTTGACGTCTACTTTTGACTACATTTCTCAAATCTTTCCATCCGATGAATCTATCATGGAAATGCTTAGCATTGACGACGTACCTTGGGACGATAACCATCATCGATCCTCTTTTCTTCCATCTCTTGAAGAAATATAGGAATATATACACTCTATCTCCCCCCCCAATGTTGTCGAATTTCCACAATCACCCATACTTACACAAGATACTCTTTCTGAGGGGAATTTAGGAAACATTACCTCTATGGTCATAATTGACATTTCGATCAAGGAAGGTGTTGTGGAAAATATTAATCTCGGTGCTAATTGTTCGCCCAAGGAAGTGGTTTCTTATACCACTTTATTTAAAGAATTTTGTGATGTCTTCGCTTGGAGCTACGAATAAATTCCAGGGATCGATCCTTCGATCATTGTGCATGAGATCAAAACTTACCCTGGTGTAAAACATGTTCGACAAAAACTCTGCCCGATCCATCCTAAGAAGACCGTGGCTATTAAGGCAGAATTTGAGAAATTATTGAAATCTGGCTTCATCTATCCTGTCAATTTGATGAAATGGGTTTCAAATATTGTTCCGATCACTAAGAAGCAAGGGACCATTCGTGTATGCATTGATTATAGGGACCTCAATAAGGCTTGTCCGAAAGATAATTACCGTACGCCCTTCATCGATCATATCATTGATAATTGCGCAGGTAGTGTGATTTTCTCTTTCATGGATGGTTCCTCAGGATACAACCAGATTGACATTTTACCTATTGATCAGCATAAGACATCCTTCATCTGCCTGTGGGGAACTTTTGCCTATCGAAAACTACTGTTTGGCCTAAAAAACGTTGGTGCTACATTCCAGCAGGCCATGTCATATGCTTTCCATGATATCAAAAATATTGTGGAACCTTACCTCGACGATTTACCTACCCATTCATCCAATCGATCAGACCATTTTGGTCATCTACATGCTATTTTTCTTAGATGTCGGTTCTACCACATTTGTTTGAACCCACATAAGCGTATCTTTGTTGTCGAATCATGTTGACTCCTCGGCTTCATTGTTTCCAAGGACGAGATTCAGGTGGATCCCTTAAAAATTAAGGCTATCCTTGCTTTAGATCCACCTAATAATTTGACACAACTCCAAAGTTTGTAGGGGAAAGCAAACTTTCTTCTCCATTTTATTTGTAACTACGCTAAGATTACCAAAATATTTATGTGATTGTTATAGAAAGACACCCCTTTCATTTGGGATGACACCACTCAATGATCTTTTGCTACTCTTAAGCATGCATTGACCAATGCACCTCTGTTGCATCCTATGAATTACACGAAGGACTATATCCTTTACTTAGCAGCCTCTACTTCCACTATTTCGATGGTGTTGGTTCAATAGGACCCTAACAGTGAGGAACATGTGATATATTATTTGAGAAAAACTCTATCAGGTCCCGAGCTCTGATATTCACATGTTGAAAAGTATGCTCTGGAAACCGTCATCACTGTTTAGAGATTCCATCATTACATTTTTCTACGCACCACCACAGTTATCGCGGACTCTAACCCCATGTATCACATTCTGACGCTCCAAGTTCTTGGGGGAAAATATTCCAAATTGATCATCATCCTTCAAGAATTCAATCTCGAATTTGCTAAGTCCAAAGCTAAAAAATCCTTGGTGTTTGCAGAGCTTATCTGCGACCTTCCCAATGCTGATGAAGATATTGAGCCTAGAGATTCTCTCCCCGATGAAACTCTGTTCCTCATTAGCATGTCCGATCCTTGGTATGAAGATATCCTTCTTTATCTCTAGACCCAATGTTTTCAGCCCGATATCTCTCGTGAAGAGCACCATTGTATTCACCATCATTCTCGTCGCTACCTTATCGTCGGTGACACTTTGTATTGCCGTGGTATTGATACTATCCTATGACGATGTTTGAATCATGAAGAGGCTGAACACGTTCTTAATGACTGTCACCTTGGAGCCTGTGGCGATCATATTTCTGGGATGGCTACAACTTAGAGAATCTTACATGCTGGCTACTTTTGGCCCTCTATTTTCAAAGATTGTACCGAGGCAGTCAAAAAATGCCCACCCTACCAATTTTTTCACAAAAAGGCACACAAATACCCCACTCCGCTGCATCCCATTATTTCCATCAACCCTTTTGCCAAATGGGGCATTGATTTCATGCAGTGTAAGCCTACCTTAGCCAGGGGGCATGATTACATCATCGTCTTCGTTGATTACTTCACAAAATGGGCTGAGGCTATGCCTACCTTTATGAATGATGGTCGTACTGCATCTCTTTTCTTATTCAACCACATCATCACTCGCTTTGGTGTTCCACAAGCCATTGTCATTGATCATGGTTCACACTTTCAAAACCAGATGATGAGTGAGTTGCATGCAAAGTTGGGTTTTCTCCATGAGAAATCATCCTCGTACTATCCTCGAGAAAATGGACAAGTTGAAGCCATCAACAAGGTCCTTAAAACCATGATTCAACGTATGGTAGGGGAAAACAAGACATCTTGGAATTTACAAATTTTATCCACTCTCTGGGCTTATCGTACCTCAATGAAAACTGCTACTGGATTCACTCCCTTCCAGTTAGTATACGACATAGAAGTTGTTTTACCAATCAAGTGAAAAATTCCCTTGTTGAAACTCAAAGTAGAACTCCTACCTCATACTTCTGCAGAAGAAGAATGCTTCTTACACCTAACCAGGTTGGATGAAACATGTCGTGATACTGCTCTCGTTAATGGGACATATCAAAAGCGAATCAAGAATCAATGCGACAAATCCATCCACCCTATTACTTTTGCAGAAGGAGACCTGGTCCTCGTTTATGACCATGCTCATGATAAGTTAGGGACAGGTAAGTTAGAACCTCTATGGCATGGTCCTTAAATCGTGAAACATGTTTTACATAGAGGTGCCTACGAGCTAGTTCACTATGACGAAATATCCCTGGGTGAGCCCCGAAATGGGATTTACCTTAAGAAGTACTTGTTGATTCAGGTTGGTTGTCATTGATGTCAACCCTTGAAGAAAGCCCCGTAGCACAAAGGTTGGGTAATGGACCCAAGATTTTTTGATGTAAATATGACTCGTTATTGTCTTGTCATGGTTGATAATAAGTAGAAATGGATGAACTCCAAAGTGGTCCCCATATGGTGAAATCCCTCACGGGAAGACGCTTTGCGGATTGAGTTATCCTAGAAGTATTGTTAGAGAACCCATGCTTATATGTGGAATAATGAGATGAACGCCAGTGAATTTTTTAGTGAAACTATCCTAGATGGATATTTGTTGTCATTCCATTTCCAGTGGTATGTGGAATGTCACATAACTCCTCATGGTTAGAGAGTTATGGCCATGAGAAGTTGGAGAACCCTGGTTTGGGTAATGGACCCAAGCTTATTTGATGGATAACGGTATGAGTTTTGATATATTTTCAGGTAATACTATTCTATATAGATAGTACATTTCATTCCATTTCTAGTGGTATGTGGAACGTCACATAACTCCTCACGGTTTGAGAGTTATGGCCTTACGAAGTTGGAGGACCCTCACATGTCATCTAAAAGCCCCAAAAGGTGAAAGTAGTCAAAGTGGTTTAAGAGATTTTAAAAGGTAAATAATAAAGTGAAGTTATGAGTGTACTATAATTCAAAGTGAATACAAAATAAATTAATTCAATAATAAATTTAATGGAGAAATTAGAAGTGGGTTAACCCTAAAATAAGGAGAGTGGGCAAAGTGACCTAGAAGATGTTTTTAAGGAAGCTACTTGGAGAGTATAAATAAGAAACACGGCTCTCTCATTTAAGACACACTTGAGCATATTGAATACCTATAGGTGTCTAAGGTAACCAAAGGATATCTAAGCCGAATTTCTGAGGAAAGTGAAGAAAATAAGGACGAAATTCAAGGAAGGATAAATTCTTTTGATGATGCTTTCTAAGGTATGTTGTTTTCAGGTCATCTCACCATTTTCGCAATAATTTTTTTTTATAGAATTATTCAGACTGTGAAATTGCTATGCCATTGAGGAAATATATCCAAGTATCTGTGGTAAAAAATTCATCTTTTGGGTCATTGTATTTTTAGAGTTACACTCCATGGAAAATAGGGTTTGTGGCTAGTCCTGAAACTAGTCAAAAACATGTGTTTCAGGTAAAAACATCATAACTTCTTAATAACAGATCCAAATTTAGTAATAAAAAATGTGTTGGTTAGATTACAGTTTTTAGTATGTTTTTTAACAGTTTCAGATCAATTCAACAAATATTCTGTGTGGGGCACGCTATACAAGGTCACTCTCTAGAATAAGCCAGAATTCAACAAGGTGTGCCATTTTTTCCATAACTCCTTTTCTGAGAGGTTCCAAGTAGTGACACCTGGAGGAATTGCATACAACACACTGAAGAACATTGTGTATCTGTTTCATATATTTATTCATTACAAGTATGTGATCATATACACTAAGTCTATTACAGAGTTACAAATCATATTTGGATGATGAAATTGATGAGGGCTTTTGGTTGAGGTAAAAGTTGGGTACATGGTTGAGACAAGTAGTTGATGAGTTGGCACATACATGAGGCGTATAGTTGATGATTTTGGTACATATTGACGAGTTATATTTGATGAGTACTTGACACATGATTGGTACATACTTGGTACATGGTTGGTTGCACTTGTTTACGGTACAGGTTGATTACAGATTGTTTGGTACAGGTTAGTGCATGGTTGATGCACTTGTTTATGGTACATGTTGATTACAAGTTGAGGTATGAGTTGATTCATGGTTGATGCATGGTTCAGGTTTATTGGTACATGTTTACAGTGATATATCTCACAGTGATAGTGTGACAATGGTTCCATCATTCTACTTCTACTTCAGGGCAATTGGAAGGGGCAATGACAGGTGCTTGTAGCTGGAGAACATAGGGGATTGTAGCCTCCTTCTGGTTGTATCCAGAGAATTGGGGAGTTGGAGATTCCCTCAGGTTGTAGCCTGAGAAACTAGGGGGTTGGAGCCTCCTTCTAGTTGTAGCTGGAAAACAAAAGAAGTTGGTGCTTCCAATGAATGTAATTCTTCAAAACATATAAGATAAAACATTCTATGGTTTTCTCCTGATTTGGGTTTCCATGTAAAACACTGGTGTACTGTGTATGTGTTTGATTGTTCATTTCTTATTGCTCATTATTAGATAATAATTCTACATTGATATAACACTTGGATTATTCGGAGAAAAATGATTATAATTACGCTATTACTGATTCACCCCCCCTCTTAGTAATCCAACAATTGGTATTAGAGCAGGCTCCTTCAGAAATCAGTTTAACCACTGAAAGGTAGATCATGGAGAGTACCAACTCATATAAAAATGGAATACCACACTTTGATGGACATAAGTATGCTTTTTGGAGCATAAGGATGAGGACATATATACAAGCATAGGGGTTTGAAATTTGAAAATCAATTGTATATGGATACATAGTACCAACAGTTCCACCAACAAATGACAAAGTAGTGAAACTTGGTCAGAATAATTCCAAATCTACAAATGCACTTTTGAATGGTCTCAGTGAAACAATATTCACCAAATTTGCACATTGTAAATACGCCAAAGAGATTTGGGACAAGATTCTAAATATTAATGAAGGAGATACAAAAGTCAAAGCAACAAAACTTCAAACTTACAGAGGTCAGTTCGAACAACTAAAAATGAAGGAAGCTGAGAATATTGCAGCATACTTCTTAATATTTGACGAAACAATGAATGCAATCATAGGATTGGGAGAAGAAATCGAAGAATCTGTAATTGTTAAAAAGGTACTAAGATCTCTTCCTATGAGATTCAACCCTAAGATATCAACACTAGAAGAAAGATCGGATCTGAACTCAATAAGCATGGACGAACTGCATGGAATTTTCACAGCATAGGAAATGAGAACTGAACAGGAAAATCTATATGTAAAAGTAGCAGCCTTCAAAGCATCCAAAAGATCAAAGAAAAAGAAAAAGGAACAAGAAGAATATAACAACAACAATGACGTCTCGAAAGATGATGAAGAATTGGCCAACTTCGTCAAAAGACTGAACAAGGGAACCAATGGTAGGTATAGAGGTATGCTTCCTTTAATTTGTTTTAATTGTGATGGTATTGGTCATTTTTCTAAAAAATGTCCTCATAAGAAAAAGAGAAATGATGAAGTTTACTCAAAAGACAAACACACGTATAAAGTCAAAATAACTACAAAGAAAGATTTCAAGAAAAGCTTATTCATCAAAGAAGACATCTCATCATCAGATGAAGATGAAATCAGTGATAGTGAGACATGAAGAGTTCTATTCATGGCTATAAAAGATTCTGACAAAGAAGACTCCAAAGAAGAATATGAAGAAGCCAAAGAAGGATATGAAGAAGTCAAAGACAAAATTGAAGAGACAAAAATTGACTATCGAGAAGAATTAATGTGTGCCATAGAAGTTATCAGAAGAGAAGAGAAGAAAAACAAGAAACTACAAACAGGACTAGACAAGAAAAAGGACACTCGAGCACTAGAACAAATGATCACAAGATTGAAGGTTCAAATAGAAGAAGATAAAATAATTGAAGAAGCACTCAAAGAACAACTAGAAGAAAATGACAAGATCATTGGAAACTTGGAAGCAAAGATTGTCACACTAAGAAAGGATATTCAAAATAAAAATATGCAGAATAGCTCAAAAGTTCTGGATGACATTATCAACAGTAAAAAATATCATATTGACAAGTATGGACTTTGATACAATCATACAGAAAAGGGATCAAGCTCCAAAACAACAGAGCAAGAAACAAATCCAAAAAGCTATGCAAAAAAAATCAAAGGGGATAGGAAGATGTACAAGGAAGATTACAGGGACGCTTCTCCACCGAGAAGACTCAGATTTCAGAATCAACAACAGACAGATAGACCTCAAGAATAGGAAGGATTCATAAGAGCACCTTCTTTAAGAAGATCTTCAACTCCCAGGTATCAAACTATATTTTTTGGTTTATGTTATGCATGTAATAATTTTGGACATAAAGCTGTGAATTGCAGAGTTAACAACAGGAACAATAACAACTTTGAGAGTCATACACAAAAGTGTTACTCAAGAAGACCTATTGAAACACAAAGAAGAAGTTACAACAGGTTTGAATCTTTGAGCACTGAAGTGGAATGTTACAAATGTAACAATTTTGGACACGTGGCCAAAAATTGCAGAATGACAGTCCCTCCTAAAGAACCTCAACATAATAACAACAGTCGCAGACAAGAACCTCAGAAAACGACATGGATAAAAAAGCAAAATTAGTATAACAATGAAGAATGCACAGTCTCTCTACAAGCTAAGAAGAAGAAACACGGTTGGTATGTTCATAGTGGGTGTTCAAAACAAATGACAGGTGATAGAGACAAATTTATTACATTGCGAAAGGAAAGAAATTCTTCAGTCTCCTTCGGAAATGATAATTCAACCAAAATCATTGGAGAAGGCATAGTTTGAATTGGGAACAAGAATAAAAAGGCAC
This sequence comes from Picea mariana, assembly GCA_032191745.1. Taxonomy (NCBI): domain Eukaryota; kingdom Viridiplantae; phylum Streptophyta; class Pinopsida; order Pinales; family Pinaceae; genus Picea; species Picea mariana. The sequence continues at coordinate 19,343 of JASDQU010010081.1, read as the reverse complement.
AAAATGTTCTACTGGTAGAAGATATGAAACATAATCTTCTAAGTGTGAGTCAAATGCGTGACCAAGGTCATAGAGTTACTTTTGATTCACAAAAGTGTGAGATAAGAAGAGAAGTTTAAGGGAAATTGGTCGGTACAGCTGCAAGAACTTCAAACAACATATATGTGTTAAGTGAAATTGGAAATGAAAAGTGTTGTCTAAGAAAGGAAGATGAAAGTTGGCTATGGCACAGAAGAATGGGTCACATGCATTTTGATAACCTTGTTAAAGTCAGCAAAAGAGAAGCAATCAGAGAAATGCCCCAGATCATGAAACCAACCAACACTTTATGCAAGCATTGTCAACAAGGAAAACAAACAAAGACCAGGTTCAAATCAAAGGAATATTCAACAACAAGACCACTGGAAATTGTGCATACTGATCTAGTTGGACAAACTACAACAAAGGGCTTAAAAGGTGAGAGATACTTTATGTTATTAGTTGATGATTATACAAGAATGACTGCAGTTTTTTTTCTCAAGAATAAGTCAGAAGCTTTTGAAAAATTCAAGATCTACAAGGAAATGGTTGAAAATGAGATGGATTCAAGAATCAAATGCTTGAGATCTGATAATGGAGGAGAGTTGACTTCAAAGGAATTTATGGACTACTACAACAGTCATGGAATAAAAAGGCAATTCTCCATTGCTAGGACATCTAAAAAAAATGGAGTTGTTGAAAGAAAGAACAAGACAATACAAGAAATGGCTCGAACAATGCTAATGGATTCCAAATTGACAGATATATTTTGGACACATGCAGTGCATACATCAGTTCACATTGAAAATAGAGTAATTCTCAGAAACAACACTAATAAAACTCCCTACGAGCTATGGAAAGGAAGACCAGCAAATGTGAAACACTTCATAGTTTTTGGAAGCAAATGCTACATCAAAAGAGAACATGGAAGAATGGGAAAGTTTGACTCTCGTGTGGACAAAAGGAGTACTTGTTGGTTACTCGAGTACAAATAAATCATACAAGTGTTACAATCTAAGATTAAACAAAGTTGTGGAAAGCATCAATGTAACAATTGATGAAACAGACAGACCGAAATCAAAGGAAGAAGAAAACAAATCAATGGAACAACTTTTCGAAGAAGAAGAAGAAGCAAAAGATGAAGTAGAAGAGGAAGATGAAGAGAATCCGACATAAACAGAAGAGCAAGTTCAACAAGTATCTCCAAATACACCTATCAAATGAGTACAGAAGAATCACCCTTCAGATCAGATTATTAGAAACAAAGATGCAGGAGTTGAGACTAGAAGAAAAATTTGTTCACTAGAACAAACACACCTAACACTCTTATCTATAATTGAACCAAACTGTTTTGAATAAGCCAACAAGGATGAATTTTGGAATAAGGCCATGAATGAAGAATTGGATCAAATAGAGAAAAATGACACTTGGGAGTTGGTTCCAAGACCAAAGAATAATAATGTGATCGACACAAAATGAGTTTTCAGGAATAAATTAAATGAATATGGACAAGTTACAAGGAACAAAGCTAGATTGGTATGTAAAGGATATGCACAGATTGAAGGAATCGACTTTGAAGAGACATTTGCCCTAGTTGCCAGAATGGAAGCAATCTGATTTCTTTTAGCCTATGCATGCTCCAAAAATGTTAAAGAATATCAGATGGACGTAAAATCAGATTTTCTGAATGGGGAACTTGAAGAAGAAGTCTACATTGAACAACCAGAAGGATTTCAGTTGTCATAGAACAAAGATTATGTGTGTAAATTAAAGAAGGCCTTGTATGGTCTAAAACAGGCTCCTAGAGCATGGTACTCTAGAATAGATAAATATCTGCAGTAGACAGGGTTCATAAAATTAAGTGCAGACAACAACCTCTACATCAAGGTAAGTGAAGGTAATATTTTATTAATTGAATTTTATGTTGATGATATTATTTTTGGTAGTGATGATGACAGGTTAAGCAAGAAATTTGCAAAAGATATACAAAATGAATTTGAAATGTTGTTACTTGGAGAACTATCCTTCTTTTTGGGACTTCAGATATGTCAAAACAACCAAGTAATCTTTATTTCTAAAACCAACTATATCAGAGAAATGCTAAAGAGGTTCGGAATGGAAGATTACAAACCAGTTATCACTTCCATGCAAACCAGTTGCAAGTTGAGCAAAGATGATGGTTCAAAGTCTACAGATCAGAGGCAATACAGGTCAATGATTAGCAACCTACTATATGTGACAACATCCAGACCATATGGAATGCAGGTAGTTGGACAGGTGGCACGATTTTAAGCAGCACCAAATGAGTCACATGTGTTAGCAGTGAAGAGAATTTTTAGATATCTCAAAGGAACATAAGAGTTTGGATTATGGTATCCAAAAGGAAATGATCTATCACTTATTGTCTACACAGATGCAGATTGGGCAGGTTGCATTGATGATCGACAAAGCACCAGTGGAGAAGCGTTCTACTTGGGTCAGTGTTTAGTATTATGGATAAGCAAGAAAAAATCATCCATATCTTTATCTACAACCGAGGCAGAGTATATTGCAGCAACATAATGTTGTACATAGTTTCTTTGGATGAAAAAAACTATGATAGATATACAGGTTGAGTATGATGAGCCCGTTCCAATATATTGTGATAATACAAGCGCCATCAGTATCTCAAAGAACCTGGTGATGCACTCCAAGACGAAGCACATTCCAATAAAGTATCACTTTCTACGGGAGCAGGTTGCAGAAAAGAACATTGGAGTTGAGTATATGGGCACAAAAAAACAAGTGGTAGACATCTTTACAAAACCACTTCCACGTGAATCCTTTGAATATATTCGCCAGAGACTTGGAGTTATTTCTACTCCAAAATGGATGATTTTTTAATTCTTATCTTATATGTCTTAGATTTACATGAGGAAGCACCATAAGAGGACAATTCAGTCAAGGGGAGCAACCCCGGATGGAAAGACACCTTTGCCATTGATGACAAAGGGGGAGAGATTTATGAGATGCAGAGAACAAATGCATGGTTCCAGGGGAGCATGAGTGATATGATTTCATTATTGCATCAGAGTGTTTCCATCCATGCCAAAGGGGGAGATTGTTGATTAATGTTGGTTGTCATTGATGTCAACCCTTGAAGAAATCCCCGTAGCACAAAGGTTGGGTAATGGACCCAAGATTGTTTTATGTAAAGATGACTCGTTATTGTCTTGTCATGGTTGATAATAAGTAGAAATGGATGAACTCCAAAGTGGTCCCCTTATGGTGAAAGCCTTAACAGGAAGACGCTTTGCGGATTGAGTTATCCTAGAAGTATGGTTATAGAACCCATGCTTATTTGTGGAATAATGAGATGAACACCAGCGAATTTGTTAAGAACCAAATATCAATATAGCATAGAAAACCTTAGAATAAGTACTCAACACCTTGAAAAAGAGAGAAATTCAGATAATAAGCCTCTTCGAGGGGGCAACCTTCTTATACCCACATAAATGTACAATTGCAAGATGATTCCAAATGAAAATGTCTCCTTGGTATATATAGGAGACTAGGAGGTATAATCACAACTAATGGACTAAAGCCAACATAAATAAAATAACATTGCTAATGTAATATGCCCTAATTAAGGGGTAATGAACCATTATTTAGGGCTTAACATGCCCCTCCCCTTGAGACAAGTGTTGTCCGCAATGCTTGAGTAACTCTGGATGCTTCTGTATAAAAGATTCATCTTTCCAAGTGGAATCTTCAGCCGATAGTTTCCTCCATTTAATGAGATACTCTGAAATGGATCTATTTCTCAGCTGGTGAATTCTTGTGTCAGTGATGGCTTCAGTCTTCAATATGATTTTTCCTTCCTCGTCAAGTTCTGACAATATAGTTTGAACTGGGATCTTGTCACATATAACCTTCTTTAAGCTTGAAACATGGAAAACTGGGTGTACTCGTGAAGATGGAACTCCAATTTGTATGGCATAGTACCAATATTTTGCAACACCTTATAATGGCCATAATACTTTGGTGATAATTTATTATCCTTCTTGGATTGCTTGAGGGACATTTGTTTGTATGGTTGTAGTCTTAAAAACACCCAATCTACTACTTCAAAACTTCTTTCACTACGATGTTGATTTGCTTGTTGTTTCATGCGATTCTGTGCCATGGTTAGGTTGTCCTTTAATATTTGGAGAATTTGTTGTTGATGCTTGATGTGATCTTCCACTGCTTGAACCTCATATTTTTATTTTAGAGAAGAAGTGATGGAAGGAGGGTGGTATCCATAGAGTGCCATAAATGGTGTCATTTTTGTTGCAGTATGAAATGAAGTGTTATACCACCATTCTGCCAAGGGTAACCATTTGAACCATTGTGTTTGTTTATCAGAGACAAAGCAATGAAGGTAGCCTTCCAGACATTTATTCACTATGTCGGTTTGTCCATTATATTGAGGATGATAGGATGAGTTATGAGCCAATTGAGTACCCAAACAAGAAAATAATTATGTCTAAAAATGTCCAGTGAAGATGGGATCTCTATCACTTACAATAATCTTTGGGTTGCCATGTAGCTTTTTAATTGTCTCCATGAATGTGGTGGCAACTGTAATGGCTTTGGAGGGATGAGAGAGTGCACAAAAGTGTGCGTACTTGGTCAATCTATCAATCACCATGATGACGCTCTTTCCTTCAGACTTTGGTAACCCTGTGATGAAATCCATGGAAACCTCCTCCCAACGCTGGCTTGGGATGGCTAATGGTCTTAAAAGACCCGGGGTCTTAATTGTTTCCACCTTATTTTGTTGCCAAACCAAACATTCTACCACAAACCTTTGAACATTAGTTTTAAGGCCATCCCAAAAAAATTCCTTCTTGACCCTATGGTAGGTTTTCAAAAATCCTGAGTGCCCTCCTACTGGACAGGTGTGCAATTCCAATAGTACCTTTTGTTTGAGTTGGGAGTTTTTAAATAAATATAAGCGATATTTGTACCATAGTGAATCATTTTTCTATGTAAATGTATCTGATGCACTGGAATCCTGCTGGAACCTTTGAATAAGAGTCCTTACTTTTTCGTCATTCTTCCATTCATCCCTTGCTTCTATTATCCAATCAGGTTGGATGATCGAGATAGCACAGAGAAAGGCCTCAACATATTCATCCTTTCTTGAGAGTGCATCTGCCACAACATTTTTCTTCCCTTTTTTATAGACGATTTCAAAATCATAACCCAATATCTTGGTTACCCATTTTTGTTGTTCTTCTAAAGATAGTGTTTGTTCCAAGAAATATTTAAGACTATCATGATCTGTTTTGACCTTGAAGTGCCTACCTATTAGGTAAAGACACCATTTCTTCAATGCATGTAGTATTGCCATCATTTCCTTCTCATAAATGGGTTTGTGTAAGTCCTTTCCCTTGAGTGGTCGACTTTCAAAAGACAGGGGCCTTCCTTCTTGCATTAGGTCAACACCAATTCCATTTCCCGAGGCATCACATTCCACAATAAATGTTTTTTTGAAGTTTGGAGTGGTCAAGACAGGATCTTTGCACATCACCTCTTTAAGTTGTCCAAAAGATTTAGTTGCCTCTGGAGTCCATGAAAATGCATCTTTCTTAGTTAGTGTCATTAAAGGTGCTTCTATTCTTCCATAGTGTCGAACAAACTTGCGGTAGTAACCTATCAAAGCCAAAAATCCTCTAAGATTCTTCAATGTTTTGGGAATCGGCCAATCCATCATGGCCTTAATCTTGTTAGGGTCTACCTTGACACCTTCATGAGATACAATATGACCCAAATACTCTACCTCCTTCACTCCAAAGAAACATTTGGATGGTTTGGCATATAGTTGTTGCTCCTTTAG
>JASDQU010010080.1:271302-282088 GCA_032191745.1 Picea mariana | reverse complement strand
GTGTTTTAAGTGTCTCTGTGATGTCGTCATTAGGGTAACATAATCCAACAGTATTTACGACACCCTTATAACCCACTTGTGACATTTGCGACAAGTTGTATAGGAGTTGAGACACTTGCGACAAGCGAGAGGTATGTGCGACACTTATCCAGTTGAGTGATTTGGATGTGTAACACCTTCTTCACAATATTCTTCTTCTAAATCTGTCTAACATGATGAGCATATTAATTCTCGTTCTACACTTTATTTAATAGGATTTGACTCTGTGATGGGAGATTCCTTGTAATAGATATTATGTAGCTTATCCCAAAGTTATTGAATTGATGAACATTGTCCCACTCCGTCTTTTACTGAATCACATAATCCTTCCAAGATGAAATCCATTGCCATTTTTTTGTTTATTTTCAATTTCTTCTTGGTTGTAGTGTTTCGTTTCTTTGGACTAGTGTATCCTGTAACAACGGGCTACCAAACATCATAACCCTATGCTCCTAAAATTGTTTTCATTTTATTGTTCCATATCTCATACTTCATACCAATCTGACCATCAAACCACGATATTCCATTAGCTCTATATCCATTATCCAAGACATTCATGACCTACCTTCCAATGGATAAATTGTTTCCTGAAGGAACCTTCTCTAATACCAATTGTTGGAATACTGAGAGTGGGGGTGAATCAATATGATCAATTTCACCACTTTTAACCACAAGATATAAACTTCAATTGTATCAATATTATATCATCAATGCATCATATAAGATTGCATTCAATATATCATAAGCATATAAACATAAGAAACATCACACCAACAAAATCACATCAAATACACAGTACACTGGAATTTATGTGGAAACCCAAATGGGAGAAAACCATGAAATGCTTTCTTATATATTGTCAAGAATACATTCATTGGAAGCACCAACTTCCCATTTCTCTAGCTAGAACTGAAAGGAGTCTATGACCCCCTATTTATAGGCTCCAACCCAAAGGAAGATACAACTCCCTGAATTCTCTAGCTCCAACTAGAAGGAGGATACCACCCCCTGATTCTCAGGCTCCAACTTGAAGGAAGATCCAACTCCCTGTGTTCTCTGGCACCAACCATATTAGCATTGAGTAAATTTTTTTTACTGAGGAAACAACTTACAAAGGTAACCACAAACCTCTTTAGAGCTGGGTACTAGCCTACTCAGTTCAGAGAGGGCTCTCTCTTGTCACTTAGTCTCTGATAGACAATTTTTATTGATATAACAATGGATAGGGTTTCCAAATTTTTTGGTGGATTCAATAAAGTGTTGTTGTCAAGGAGGAGAAGGATGCATTTTGGGCTATGGAGTCAAATCTTGAAAACAAATAAAAATGATGTCTGATAGATAGAACCTCACAGAGGAATAGAGGATAAATTTGGTGAATGAAACCTTCCATTTTATATTGGTTATAGAGGGTGAAAGAGGAATAAAGTAACACATAACAACATCAGAGCATCATATATATGACTTCTGACCTAATTAGGAAGAAAGGACAAAGTTTAAATTTTTTGAGTTTAGACCACCTTTTAGATGAATTCTAACTCTTAAAAATCAATTTAAACAGAGGAAAAAATGAGATGCAAGTAGAGACACAAGAGATACATACAAAATAAAAGGAACACATTGTCATCTCATCCCCATTAGAATCTCTTTCATGAATTTTTGAGACTTCTACATTTTATTTCATTCAGATTCAAAGATTTACAATGAAGGTAAAATATACTATAGTTCTACCAACCTGCCCCTTTTTTACATAAAAATGATCCAAATATATAAGAGCCTACTTTCCATACTAGGATACTAGGGTTCGAGTTCCTCTTGACTACAATATTGGATCTGTTTACAATAGAAGAGGACAACTCAAAAACGACTTTACTAAAAATAGTAAGTTTTTTTTACCCTATTTAATGAAAAACAAACATATCTTATACAATCAAATATAAAAGCTAAATTTGATTCTGAAGTGTGGAAGAGTCATCAGGTTCATATAGATATCCCTTCGAGAGAAATGGTGTGTTTTCATGTAGCTATGTCACCTTTGCATAGTGGATTGGTGCTAGCGCTACACAAATGCTACCTACAACGTTTGTGTCGCATGCTAGGCTTTCTTGAAATTTTTGCAGGTCCAAGTGGAAACCATTGATATAAAATCTGATTTGACCTTCAATAAGGTATACTTAACTTTTCATGTTGTCCTTCTCATTAATATATGACTACAACATTTACGTAGCGTTGGCTCACTATGCAAGTGTTGTGTATGCTTGTTTTATCAATAAACAATTGCAGCTGCTAAAAGGGGTGACTCATGCTGTCAAAATTGTCTAGATTAGAAGCATAGGGAATTCAAAAATATTTTTATATATCCATGTGTTTAAACTTAGATAATTTCTTCCTCCTTTAATCACTAATTATTTTGCGACTGTAACGACTCCTTTCCTCAAAAAAGACAAAATTGTGAGTTTTCCCCCTTTCATATTTCTGCTACTTTTGCAAGTAGTTCTAGTCTCCTCCTGGATTCATGATTCAATTGAATTTTTTTCTTTATATTCCTATTCTCCTTCCTCAATGTTAGGTTCTTCACTTTCAAATTTACCACCTACCTAAACAAGGATACATTTCTCTTCAATTTTGATTGAACATTGAAAATGTTGGCAAATATGTAACAGACGGGCATAAGTAAAGATGGCATGAGTATAGGAAGAATGTACAGAGGATGGTTGGCATGTTCTACAGGAAGCGTATACTTGTCATTGATGGCAAGTACTGTAGTGATGATGGCTTGAGTACAACAGTAATGATCAGCGGTGCAGTGATAATCGGGGAAGAGAAACAACTGTGTTCGTTGGATCTCTTTCTGAATTCCCGATGGCCGTCAGATCTGAATAAGAGCATGTTGAAGAGGTAGGCCCGTAAGGTTTGAGAATCATTTCTATTTGTTGGATCCCTTTCAAATTCCCGATAGAACGTGGGTCATCAGATCTGAATGTAAACAAGAAGAGCGCACTGAAGAGGACGACAAATTTCAGACGTTAGATCCAAGCACAGAATCCGACCATCGTTGGATCAAGGAGAACATGCACGCTCTTTAAAGTACAAGGAGAAGTGGGTGTAAAAAAATCTGAAAGAAGGAGGACCGTCCATTTACGGGTAGGACACATGGGGTTAGATCGTCATTTCGCTGACTGGAGAGTCAAAGGAACAGGGTTCCCTAACCTCTCGAAATCGCGATATGAGAAATTGCGATTTAATCTGAGTCGTCAAATCAAGATCAAATCTAGATCGTTGATTCCAGTTCATGTCAGGGTTTCAGGGATCGAGAGTTGGAGATGTCAATTAATATCATCCATAGGAATCCTGATTTCACGATAAGAAAAATCGTGTCTTAATCGCAGCCATTGAATCAAGATTAGATCTAGACCATTGATCCAACTCCATATCGGAGTTTCGCGAATCGCGACATGGAGAGACAAGAAAATAATGCAACAAGAATTCTGAAATCATGATATGCGAAATCACGATTTAATCATAGACATTGAATCTGGACCATTGATCTGACTTCTTCACAGAGTTTCATGGATCGGGATTTGTAAGTGACAAAAACACTAAACACCAAGAGTGTCGAAATCGCGATGTGTGAAATCTCGACTGAATCTGAATCGTCAGATCAAGAAGTGATCTGGACCGTTGATCTGACTTCTTCATGGAGTTTCGTGGATCGGGATTTGGAAGTGACAAGAACATTGAACATCAGGAATGTCGAAATAGTGATATGCGAAATCGTGGAATGATCTGAACCGTCAGATCAAGTGTTGATCAGAGGGTTACTGTTCTCTCTCACAGTTAACTCCTTAGTTTCGAATCTGTTAGCGAAACGGACTCATGATTTTCGATTAGTTGGCGTTTCAGTTGCTCAGACAATTTTCTTCCTTTTGCCTAAGGAGTTGGGAAGTTAAACCGTCGTGCAGGTGTGTATAAAAGAAGATGAGACAGACTGTATTTTTTTTTTTTTGAGGTTGTTCTGTATGAAAAATGAATGAAACTGTAAGAAACGAAAAATCATAGCATGTGCAGTGTGAGATGGAGAATATGCACAGTGTGAGATGAAACTTAGAGAAGAGTAACAGATGATGAAGAAAACTTGAAGCGGAGTAGAATGACARAASAAGTTGAAGCAGAGCAGACCTACTGAACAGACAGAGGAAGAGAAGAATTGCAGAACAGTTAGAAGAAGACCAGTTTTACAGAACAAAGAAAGATTGGTAAGAATTGATTTATATGCGTAGTTGACTGTTCATTTATTCATTCATATTCTAGGGAGGTTGGGAGGTGCTCAGGAGGACTGTTGTCCTCGGAGGTTCAAGTGAGAGTTTGAACATAGGAAGTTGTAGCTTCCATCTGGTTGCATCTAGAGAAACCAGGGTGGCAGAGTGGTGCAAGGGAGAACAAGTGTTCTCTGTTATACAGGTTGGAGACTGTGTAACTAGAAGTTGGTGCTGGAACATTAAGGGAGTTGGTGCTTCCTTCTAGTGGGTGCTAGAGAAACCAGAGAGTTGGTGCTCTCAAACAAGTTGCAGCTTGTAAAACAAAGGTAGCAGCCTCACATTGAGTTGGTGCTCAATTATAGATGATGTACAGAACTTAAAAGACTGCCTATCATTTCGAGGAAGAAGAGCTTTTCTCCCTTTATGGGTTTCCTCGTGAAAATCTGTCTCTGTGTATACCTTATGTGTAGCTGATGCACTTTAATTTTACTGTCCATATGCTATATATTGTTGATGATCATTTGAAGAAAGATTAATAATGTTTTAATAGACTTATTATTATTTAAGTTCAATAATAACTGATTCACCCCCCCTCTCAGTTGTTTTAGTAATTTCAACAGAAAAGGACTACACAGGCATTGTCTATGGCTGGTCTACATTCCTTGAAATGATTCATGATTCCTTCCTATGATATTCTCTTTTCTTCCCTGAGCTTGATGATTTCATCTTGAGATGCTCTTATCTTATTATTTATCCATCTTATTTTTTCTTCTCCTTTTGTGGGTGAAGGAGGGGGTTTTTCGCTTGTTGTAAGATAGCCCTGTGTCTCTGAACTCTTCTTCCTAGCTGAGGATATTGTTAGTGGAGTTGTAGGATTGGCCAAAATTGTGGTCTCGCAGTTGTGCATGACCTCTTTATCCTTTGACATTTCTTTCATGGGGTATGTATTTCTCTGTGGTGATTGTTCCTTAGAACCTCTCTCAACTAGCTTCCTCTTCAGCTCTCTGCTCTCTTGATAAAACTAAGAAATCACATGTTGAGCCTCTCTAAGTTGTTGTTGCATTTCCCTAAATTATGAGTCTTTCTCTCCTTCTTTGGCTTGGCCTTCATCCATCTCCTGATATGGAACCTTAACATATTTTGTCTGGACTGTTGGTGTAGGAAACCTTCTTGTTGTTTCTCTTGTAGTTGGACTTCTAGGTGTACAGGTCTCTTTTGGTTCATCGATGGATAAAATTTTCCTACCCTTTTTTGGAACTGGATGGCTTGGAGGAGAGCCTTCAACTTACTTTTCCTTTCAATGATCATAAACACTCTCTCCCTTTTGAGGTCAACTACTAGGAGACAATCTTTCAATAAACAATGGGGTATCTCTCTTAGGGTCCAGTGGAATATTAGGTGAGGAAAAGAAAGAATCCTAGTCCCTATTTAGTTTTATGAGTTCTTAAACAACTAGTAGATTCACTAAGGAGAGGTGGAACAATATTATCTTAAGTTGTTTAGCCTTGGCTTGGACCTTGTCTTCCATATTTCCTAAGCTTCTATACAGGTAAAAAGGCAAGTTGAGAGGGTTTTTTCCTGTGAAGTTCATGAGGAGTCTCACATTGTATTGGTATACCCTATCAAACCTACCCTCATAAGTAAAATATCTTTGTATGACCATCAACAACTTCTCATAGGACTCTAGCACATATTCCCTAGGAATGGTGGCTCATATCTTATGAATTTTGTATTCAGGCTTAAGGAAATCAATGTAAAATACAGAATCCAAAGACATACCTTTAAACCATATTTCTTCTAGGATTGGGATCTCTGTAGCAGTATCTATTGACTCCTCTGACACTGGGAAGATGACCCCATCAACTATTTTCTGGATACCATTATAGTTGAGGGAAAATTCCTTTGTCAGATGTTGGTTATATCCTTGAATATTTTCACAAAATCGAATGCAGCTAGCCTGCTCAAAAGAAACTCTGAATGCAGGGTCTGAGTTCACCAAGCCGAGGCTTTGTGGCTCATATATTAACACATTCCCCCCTATGTGCTTATTTTTCTCCTATTTTGTCATGGATGAATAAATAAATCTACAAGGTGGATGTGAATCTGTGGTGGGAGGATAAATGTTCAACACCTAACAAGTAAGCTTGCGAAGAAGGCCTAACAAAGCTAGGGTTTGTTTCAAAACAACATGAGAGATTCATTACGTGATAGGGAAGTGACTTAGCAAGCTATAAATACATGGGAAATCAAGTTTCAAATGTGTTTAACATAGTTGGTGACCGGGTATGAGGTGAGAAGCGAAAACATAAGAACTTGGATTTTCATATCGATGGATTTGCATAGCACGCAAGTCTTCACAACAAATGCATAGCGCAAAAAACAAGGTTTGTGTAGCAGAGGCGTTGGGAGTTTTCTCGAGAGGCCAAAAACGAGTTTGTAGGTCAATAACGCATGTAGAGGCATGAAGGATGATGTATAAGGATATAGTATTTGATGTGAATATTTTTGAGAGGAAATAGTAGCCGTTTGAATTAAAAAGACCTATTTGCATCATTTAAGTGACTTGTGCAGTGAACTTGCGCAACGAACCTGGTTTTGACCCTTCCAAGGTATAGATGCCACAAATAACCATCAAGCAATTGTACTAACATTATTTCATTTTATTATACCCCAAACGATGCTTTGACAAGACCTCCCTCCTAAACTTATGAATTGAATATGACATATCCTTTCCCGTATATGAAGTCATTTTAAACTGAAGACAAGGACTCTTACAAAATACTTCATGATGGAAAATCACCTATCGACCTTCTAAATGACTTCTTCACTTTGATAATATATGATGACATATACAAACCATTGACTGCTTGTGAGTTTTACTCTTATTTTTCATGCACCTTACCCTTTTATTTTATCAATGACCCACAACTTCTTGAGCCATCCCATGAAAACATATATACACAAACTGTGACTCAATTTAGGAATTCCTTGATCTTCCCAAGACCATGGCATGAATTTTCAAAATTTATGAAAACTCTAAGTTTTAACATAAAAATATTGATGCTAACATCTGGATCCAATGGGGATGTTATCTGGTGTACACAACCCCCTTCTCTCCTACGGATTCTGCGACCTCCCGACCTTGGATATTCAAACTCTATAAACCAAACTGGTTGTTTAGGCCTTTGACAGACCCTGAGAAATATATACGCTCACATAGGTCCCCTTGATGTCGTGTGTAAGTTCTGACCACTTACAACTTCGCTCTCTGATGCTTGGCAACACTGATTTGTGAGTACTAGTCTCGCGCTAGACTCATGGAAACCCTTCGCCACTTCGAGCTCCGACGATATTGCAATCTCCTCCTCTTTTGTTTCTTTCTAAAAAAAATTTCTCCAAATTCACGGATCTCTACCACATGTCTTCCTGGATCTGATGGTCCATCTATGCCTTGGGTTTCGTGACTTTGCCAAACTTCACCCACTCCACACTTATTTCTCATGAATTTGTAATTCTCTGATTCTCTAATCCACTACCACATGTCTCCTCACAGCCAACGGTTAGATTCACGTTGCGACTTTGCGGCTCCGAAGATACTACCTCTTTAACACTTTGAATTGCTCCAAACTCCAAAATGTCAAAATGTCTCGCAACTTGCCTTCATGCAATTCCTCCCAGATCTGATGGTCTGGAATGATGCCAATCCCTCCTAGATGAATATCACTTTGTTGAATCGGGAAAACCTCAANTTTCGTGACTTTGCCAAACTTCACCCACTCCACACTTATTTCTCATGAATTTGTAATTCTCTGATTCTCTAATCCACTACCACATGTCTCCTCACAGCCAACGGTTAGATTCACGTCGCGACTTTGCGGCTCCGAAGATACTACCTCTTTAACACTTTGAATTGCTCCAAACTCCAAAATGTCAAAATGTCTCGCAACTTTCCTTCATGCAATTCCTCCCAGATCTGATGGTCTGGAATGATGCCAATCCCTCCTAGATGAATATCACTTTGTTGAATCGGGAAAACCTCAAAGGAATCCTTCCTTAGAAGATTTATTTTTGTTCTTCCTCCCAAACTTGTTAGTATTCTCTGGATACTCCTTTCGACACTTATCGAGTTTCAGCCTGTGCACGCCTTGCAACAGGTTCTCCTCTGCAATCCAACCACTTGGTTGACAACTTTAGCTACTCCTCCTGAGATTTTGAGTCATAATACTCGGTCACACACACCTTAAGGAAAAAATTTCTTCAGGCTATCTCTCCAGAATTTTCTGAGTCAAAATCGACTCTGTCACTCATACCTTGTGGACACTATGCACTCCTTGCACGCATAAGATTCAAGTTATCTCTTATGAGATTTTGATTTAAGATAGACTCTATCAATGTACTCCTTGTGGACGTTATGCACACTTGCACTTGCTCGTAGAAGAGAAAAAATTGAAACTTATTTAAAGCTTCACAAATTCACACATTTAACCATGTAAATGCATACATAAACACAAGAACAAGAAATAACAGAGAATTTCAAATAAATAGAAAGTCTATCATTCATTCATTCAGATAGACGCATCAATACCACCCATTTGGGACAATGCTCCTCTGTTATATTCGTTCAACTGAAATATACATATGTTCATACACTGCTTCAATAACTTCTATAGCAACTATCTATAGCTTATCAAAAACTAGAGTGCCAACTTCTCTACAATGACAACCTATACAATAGATTCAGCATCCTCTCTGCAATCTAACAACAACATCTTTTAGTATCCCATCAAAAGCCTCTATAGGGAAACAATACAAAGTTTTATACAAGAGGGCTCTTCGATCTCTTCCCTCCAACTACTCTAAATCTATCCTATCAAATTAAAAGCTATCAACTACTAATATTTATTACAATAAATATTTGTGACAGATAGAACAAATGGAATGCATTGAATCTGTACTGTACTCATCTTCATTAAAAGAAATACATTCTCTGATGTCTCCATGAACCATCCATCTCTAMAACATTTAATATATTATTTAATTACAATTATTTTCAAAATATTTTCGTGATACGCATTCTTCAAAATTTAAATTTCTTCAAAATGTGCACTAGTGCACCTATCTATCCTCCATTCGTTCTTTGTTGGCGATGCTCCTGCATCATTCTCCTCTAGYTGAAAATTTCATGGACTCCTGTCCATGAGCTCCTGCACTGGCCTTCCATGCTTCTGAATATACATTTCGCTTACACAACTGGCAACTTATATTGGTTGTCCTTTTCAATTTACCAAATATTCAAAATATGTCTTCCTTTTGGTCTTCTTAGAAATTCACCTATCTACGATCTGCTCCATCTGCAGATTCTTTGCTATAGGAATTTTATTTTTCCACTGGATCTCCTTCTGACCTTTGGTTCCTCCGGTTCCATCTTCCCTGTAAGGATACAGGTCTGGGATTTTTAATATGGGAGATATACCCACATATTCTRGAATCTCTATCTCATAAGCATTCTCACCAAATTTTCTTAGGATATTGCATGGTCCTATCTTCTTCAACTTTAGTTTATTGTATGTTCCTCTTGAAAACCTCTCCTTCCTAAGATGTGATAGAACTTGATCTCCAACTTCAAACTAAAGTTTCCTCCTATGTTAATTATCTCTGCATTTCTATTCACTGCTTCTCTCTTTCAATTACTCCTTGATCTGATTATGAAGTTCTTGCATTTCTGCAGCGAAGTCTTAAGCTCCAGCGCTTCTAAATTCATTCTACTGCAGATCTCTCAAATATGAAACTCCCCTCGAATTCATTCCATACACTATTTGAAATGGACTCTTTCCAGTACTTTTGTTCACTGATTCATTATATGCAAACTCTTCTTGTGATAAAATATGATCCCACTGGCTATGGTATTCAATGACCAAACTCCTCAGCAAATATCCTAAACTTCGATTCACCACCTCAGTGTGTCCATCTGTTTCAGGGTGATATGTATAACTAAAGGATAGTTATTTTCCCAACTTCTTCCACAGTGTTCTCCATAAATGACCAACAAATTTGGTATCCCTATCTAAAACAATACTTCTCAACAATCCATGGAGTCTTACAACTTCCTTGAAAAACAAGTTAGCAACGTGTGTTGCATCACTAGTCTTATGGCATGGGATAAAGTGTGCCATATTTGAAAATATTTTCACTACCACAAATATGGAATCACTTCCTCTTTGTGTTATTGGCAAAACCAACACAAAATCCATGATTATTGCATCCCAAGGCCTCTCTGGAATAGGAAATGGTTGATACAACCCAGTATTATGTTTCTTCCCCTTTGCATAATGGAAAATCTTACATATGTTCACAAAATTTTTCACCTCTGCTCTCATACCTGTCCAATAATATGAACCATTCAATTGTGAAAATGTTTTTTCATGGTCGAAATGTTCGGCTAGACCTCCACTATGCTTTTCCTTAAGCAAATTCTCCCCCATTGAACATTT